>RJWH01003245.1:6086-167194 GCA_004363575.1 Solenodon paradoxus | reverse complement strand
CCTGCCTCCCAGCCCCTGGTCTCGAACTCAGGTCCTTGGGCTGAACTGTATCCCAGGTGCAGGTTTAACTCCTGAGCCACCAGCGCTGCATTTTCTATCAGAATTAGATCCTCCAGACTAGCAAAAGGAATGCAACTTCGCTCTGATGTCCCCGAGCTCCTGGTCTATCCTGAGGGAGGACAGGGATGAAAGGCTCCTCCTGCTGCTCTGAGGAGGGCCTCCGTGACACAGAGCAGCACGTTCTGGGGCCAGGCTGGCTGGTCTAAACCCTGCTCCACCGCTTCCTCGCTGTCCCACTTAGACTCAGCTCTTCACCTTTGTGTGCCCTTTTTTGTTTCTAAATCTGATGAGATGAGCAGTAGCACCCATGTTGTAGGATATTTGAAGAACAAATTAGTGGATATGGGCACCACATGCAGAAAGAACCGGGCACAGGGTTAGCCAGCGTGCGTTGTGAGTGGTGAGATCAGTTTGCTAAGTAATTTACTTGCCTGGGCCCGCACCTGGGCAGCAGCTACCTCTTCCCACCTGGCCCCTGGAGTCCTCAGACTTTCCATTGTTGGGGCTCCTGCCTGTTCCCAAACTCTGCCTTCCCCTGTCCCCTGCCTGCTGTTCCCCTACTTTGCGGAGTGTCTAAGGTGAATCCAAGAATTTAGGTCAATGGAGCAGGGGACTGAATGGTCCAGGGGCAGTTTTCTGATTTGGAGAGTAGATCTGAGTAGATCTAAAGTGGATTTGAACTCTATACTCTGAGGCCAGCTTCAAGCTCCTTAGAACCCTTGGGGAAAAGAACTCAGAGCTGGCTTCTCCACCGGAGCCCCGGGGGTTTGCAGATAGGACTGGAATGGCAAAGCTTCCCTTTCCATTAGTAATATTAACATCAGCTGAGCAGCTACTAGTCTACATTTACATATCTAATTTCCCCCTTTAGTGATGTTTCACAGATACTCTACGTGTAGGAACCATTATTATACCCACTTTACAGATGAGCTAATGGAGGCCCAGAGAGGTTAAATCAGCAGCCTGGGGACCCACAGCAAGTGAATAGCACAGCCTGGGTTTGAGTTCTGTCCTGTGTGACCCTCAACTCCAGCGTGGTCATTCCCACCTCAGTAGACAGCTAAGACCCAGTTCCACAGCTTCTTGTCTCACAGCAGAGCCCTTTGCCTGTGCCCCTTCCTAAGCTGCCCACAGCAGCCTGATTCAGTGGTGTTTTGCAGCGATGACACACCTCACGTGCCCAATGAGAAGCTGGGAGAGACGGCCGTGCTGGAAATCGTGGCACGCCTGACCACGCTCATCAGAGAGGTCTTTCCAGGTAAAAGCCCGTTGGCCGCATACAAACAGCTGGCACAGATCTGGTCAGTCCCTAGGGAGGGATTCAAACTCAGATCCAACTCTGAGCTTGCTTTCCTCTGCTCCACATGGACCGTCTAGAATAAAAGTCAAATAATGGGTGAGAAAATGGTTTACTAACTGTGATTCACCATATAAATGTAATTATAAGATTTTCTAGTTTAAAACACATTTGAATTTCCAAGATGCACCTTTTTTCTTTATTTCTTTTTTCTTTTTTTAAGGAATTAAGGTGCGCTGGCAGGCAGGCAGGAAGAGAGAAGTACTTTTATTTATTCTATTTAGTTGGTCACCTTGGTTGTTCCTTCTGGCTTCGGGTCTTGAACCTGGATCCTTTGGATGGATATGGACTGTGTCCAGGGCATACCAAGATGCATCTTTTTTTTTTTTTCCTATTAAGATTTCTTTTTAATTTATTATTTTTTATTTTTTTAGGAAAGGTGCAGTTGGAATGAAGGCAGAAGTAGACAGGTAGGGAGGAAGAGAGAAGAGGAAGAAGACTTTTTCATTTTAGTTGTTCACACTGGTTGTCCCTGCTGGGCCTGGGACTTGAACCCAAGTGTTTGTAACTTGTGCCCTTTGGAGGTAACTGACTTAACGGCTGCTCCAGCAGGGCGCACCCAAATGCTGTCCACGTGTGACAGTGTGCTTTCTCACGGCCTTGATGGTATATGCAGAAGATATATGCATATATATCATTGGTGAATCACGATGACACAGGTCAGGCAGAGCGCTCCCACTTTACAGAGAAATATGCCAAAGCACAGGGAAGTCAAGCAGCTTGCTGGGCAGGGGAAAGGAGCTGGAACTGGAGATTCGGGTTCCATGACCTGTGCTCCCCACATTTGCTGTGAACCCCGGTGCCCACTCTCCAGCACAGCCAAGTGGTGAACACAGATGTGCAAGGCAGAGATGGCCAGGTCCCGATCAGGTTCTGTCACGTTCCTGCTGGGCAATCTCATGGAGACTCAGTTTTCTCCCTCTCAGTATGAGGAAGATAATAGCACCCATGCAGAGAGCTGTTGTGAGGATTAAATAAGGTAATGAGTCACTCATTTAGTCAGTCACCAACATTACTGAGCATCTACTGTGGGTGTGACCCCAGTCTAGGGTAAGGAACTTGGTCAGGTGGTTTCCTTATAGAACTGCTTGTAAGGAGTTTCTGACGGTTCCTGTCAAGAAGCAGCAGCAAACATTGGAGAGGTTCTTCCCTTTGCATCTGCCCTTGGGATGCTATGGATTTGTAGTTTTTCTTGAATGGATTCAAATTGGCTGCTGACATTCATGTCAGAGAGATGCGGTTTCCCAGGCCATTCCAATGAGGATGCCTAGCTTTGCAAGCAACTCCTGACAGGAATTCTACAACCTCCTTCTTTGGCACAGCTCTTAGCATTTCCAGACCCTGCAGGCTCTATGGGGCCAAGGGTTTGTTAGAGATGTTTTCCCAAGTGGGAATTGGAGACTCCATCCTTCCTTATTGGTTCAAGGTCGCTGCCTGGAGTGAACCAGGCTCCAATAAGGGCAGGGTCCAGCCTCAGCTCAGGGGAGTTTTTGTTTATTGTGAACTTATTGAGCACTTACTATGTGTCAGAAACAGTCATAAAATACTATCGGGAATGAAGCTACTCAAGAGGAGGAAATGCCTTTATTCACAGGCCACCCTGATCCTACCCCACAGCCCAGGATACATTCCCATAGCAAGTGGCTCTCCTTTTTAGTGACAGCCCTTACACCTCATCCCTCAGTGCCCATCAGCTCACTGCACTACAAGCCTCTGAGCGGGACTGGGTACCTGGTGCCCAGGTCTGCGTGTTGGCACAAACTAGGCGCTCAATGAAAATGGTTGACTCAAGTAAGAGTGAGACTCCTGAGACTTTACAAAGCAAACTAGATACCTTTCTTGACAGGAGGATGGCTCTGGAATTGACAAGAAGAGGAACACTAAACTGCCGAGCGGCTCATAATGGATCTGAAGATGGTTTAGACCTAGCTTTCCCCTTCTCAGCTGATGCTTCCTTTGGACCAGGAAACTTTCTGCTGAGAGTGGGGTTAGGGATCTTGATCAAAGAACTCACTGCCCTTCCTTGCCAGGTCTGAGTAAAGGTCAAACCAGACTCTATTGAAGGTGGTTTTCCTCTTATTGCTGTGTTTTCTTTATCTGTGGTATTGTGTTTTCAAATTGGCTCTGATGGCCAGTGGTCAAATGAAAATGACTAACGCTGCCAAGTGCTTCTGCATATATCTTTGCATATTTCCCCTTTCCTCCTAGGTACTCAAGTCTATGCTGCTTTGGGAAATCATGACTTTCACCCCAAAAACCAGTTCCCAGCACAGACCAATAATATCTACAATCGGGTAGCAGAACTATGGAGACCCTGGCTCAGTAAAGAATCCTTTGCTCTCTTCAAAGAAGGTAGTGCATTTTAAAAAAGGAAGAAAGAAAACAAGTCTCTGGACATTGTCAAAGGTTCCCTGGGGAGCAAAATCATCTGGTTGAGAGCGACTGTCTGGAGTCATAGCCACCCTGACTTACTCTTCCTTCCTTGGTCCCCCTCGCTGGGGCTCTCCATTGGGCCGCTGGAAGCTGTCAGTTCAGAAGTCCATTGGTTTAGTCCACAGAGATCAGCGTGTGGGGCAGACAGCTGAGTGGAGTAGGGCTGACAGTAGATCTGGAAGGGCAAACACGTCGCACTTTTATTCCCATTATACAGATGAGGGAACTGAGGCACAGAAAGGTTAAGGAACTTTCCCAAACTGCGCAGCTAATCAGTGATGGTAGAGCCAAGATTTGAATCCAGGCCTCCTGGCTCCAGAGTATTTATTCTGATCCACAATGCTCCTCCTGTGGGGACTACGGGAAGGGTGGCTGCAAAGACAGGAGCTGGTGGGAGAGTAAGGTGGCATCATTGGAAGACGTGTCTGGTGAGAGGCTGGGGATCCCTTCAGCGGCTTCTTCCTGACTGTGATTCTAGGTGCCTTCTATTCTGAGAAGGTGCCAGGGCCGAGCAGGGCTGGGAGAGTCGTGGTCCTCAATACCAACCTGTACTACAGCAGCAACGAGCAGACGGCTGGCATGGCCGACCCCAGCCGGCAGTTCCAGTGGCTGGAAGGTGTGCTGACCAACGCGTCCCAAGCTAAGGAAATGGTAAGAGGCTCTGTCTCCTCTTCCTTCCTCTCTGCTTTTAGCAGTTAGTGCTTTTAGCAGTTAGTGCCTTGGCAGTAATTCACCCACCACACAGGGTCCTTTATCTACCTGGCGCCAGAGGGGCTTCTGCCATCCTCACGTTATTAGCTTGTAGGCTGGGCCCCTGAGCCTGTTGCTTGAAGTGAGGCTCCTGAGGGGCAGAGACAGTCCCAAGTCACACAGGAAGTGGTGGTGCTGAGACTTAGGAAGTTGGTCTCCAAGTTCAGAGTTCCTTCCATTGTCCCCACACCACAGCTGCAGCCCACACTGCCTGCTAGACCTGATGCCAACCTTGCCATCTAGTCTATTGGCCTGGCTGCTCCCGAGCACTGGCCTGATGACTGCTTTGCCTGAGTCCCTGCACTGGCCAGCACATCCCAGCAGGCTCACCTGCTGGTGCATTTATTCTCTTCATCTCTTCAGGTATATTGTAAGTGTCTTAGGTAATAATCTCACCTCTCAAAACTCCACCATTAGGCACCATTCCCAGTAAGAAAACAGCAGTGCAGAAAGGTGACGCACAGCTGTGTCCAAGCTGCATTCTGACCCCACAGCGCATGCTCTTACCTGCCTCCCTGTCCCGTTCACCTGGCATGTCGGTGGCCGAGGGCCCAGGCATCTTTGGACGATGTGAACACATGCTCCCACGGAGTGTATGCCACAGGGCCCTGCAAGAGAGGTTGTTAAGGGTGCGCGGGCTCCCCAACGGGAGACTAGTCTCTGGAGGACCAGGGAGGTTCAGAAGGAGGTGCCCTTGAGCTGGGAGTAGATGTGAGCAGGGTTCCCAGGTGGCAGGCGCAGCCGGGACAAAGGCACATGGGTGCAGCACGTGGCGCCTGCACCGGGTCGGGCAGGGATGCGGGGATGCGGGGACCTGCCAGGGGCGGGAGGTGGGGTGGGTGGGCCTTGGACAGCAGGTCCACTGGAGCCTGTCTTTGGGGCGGTGGGCAGCCTTTGAGGGGTGGAAATGAGGGGCTGGGGCACATCTCTCCTCCCACCGGGGCACCCTTCCCTGTAGGTGTACCTCATTGGCCACGTGCCCCCGGGGTTCTTTGAGAAGACGCGGAACAAAGCGTGGTTCCGGGAGAGCTTCAACCAGCGGTACCTGGAGCTGGTCAGGAAGCACCATCGGGTCATTGCAGGCCAGTTCTTCGCGCACCATCACACCGACAGCTTTCGAATGTTCTATGATGATGCAGGTACGCAATCCAGGGGCAGCGGCCAGCCCTGCTGCCTTCCTTCCTTCTTGGGCCAGCCCCTCAGTCCCGCTGTCTCTCTCCTGAAAGGTGCCCCCATCAGCGTCATGTTCCTTACCCCTGGGGTCACCCCATGGAAAACCACGTTACCTGGAGTGGTCAACGGGGCCAACAACCCAGGCATCCGGGTGTTTGAATACGACCGAGCCACACTGAACCTACAGGTCAGGCGCCCTGGGTCTGCTGGGGCCAGAGGAGGTGGGTGGGGAGGAGCTGGACCCACCACCAGCTTCCCTGACTCTTTCCCTGCTAATCTGCCATCCGCTGACCAGTAAGCCTCAGGAAAGTCAAGTTGTTTCTGCCTCTCTAGAACCCTGGAACCACCTCTAAAACCTACAAGTCAGGTCAGTTCTTCCCCAAGCCTTCCTTAGGTCTAGATACCATCCTCCTAGCTGGTCTCCCTACTGCTGCCCTGCTACATACTGCAGAAGGGATTAATCTTTTTAAAGCACTTGTCTCTCTCCTGCTCAAAGACCTTCAATGGCTCCCCGGTGCCCCCGGGATAACTCGGATCTCCTTGGCCTAGTATTGAAGGCCTCCCACAGCGTGACCTCTATAGTCGCCACCTCTTCCTCAGAAGCCAAGCAGGTTGCAGCTAAAGAAGGCCCCCTAACCCAAGGAGCAGACCCTCACCTCTTTGCGATTGTGCTTGAATTGCTGAAATGACGAAGAAACATTATTCCTTAGTTTATTCAACAAAATGCATTAAGCCTCTGCCATGTGCCAGGCCCCATGCTAAGCTGAAGAGATACATAGGTGGACAAAAACAAATCCCTGCTCTCCTGGAACTGACATTCTTACACAGACAGACAGTAAGCAAATATATAAAATAAGTCCAGCATGGAGAAGAGGGCTGAAGGAGACATGAAAGCAGTGAGGAGGTAGGTGGTGACACTTACGAGATGTGTGTGCCACTGGATGGAGGGGCAGGAAAGTGTCACTGACAGGGTGATTTGAATTCTGAGTAAATTAAGGGAGCGAACCATGTAAGCATCTGAGGAAGGCTGAGGGAAGAGCCAGTCACAGACCCAGGATGGGAATGAATGTGCTAGAACTTTAGGGGAAGAACAAGGAGGCCGGTGTGGCCACAGGAAGGCCTGAGGGGAGAGTGGGATGGCCAAGGCCAGTTCACTGAGGCCTTGGTTGGGACTCTGGACCTGGAGGGTTTGAGGCAGAAGAATGAAACATTCTGATATAATTTTACAAAATCGTCATGGCTGCTGAGTAGAGAACAGGCTGGAGGAGGCAAGGGTTGAAAGAGGAGGATCTGTTAGGAGGTGACAGTAGTCATGGAGAGGTGGCATCAGCCAGGGTGGTAGAGACGGGCCTGACCCTGGGTGTGTTCTGAGGTTGGGGTGGGGTGGCATGGGGCGGGGCAGGCCAGGCCAGGGCAGGGCAGACAGGATTTGCTGGAGGGCTGGATGAGCCTGTGAGAGGAAGGAAGGAGCCAGGGAGAAACCAGGCTTTGGCTTGAGCACCTGGAAGGATAGGTTGCCATTTCCTGATGTGGAAGGAAGAGCAGGTTTTGGAGGGAAGATCAGAAGTCCAGTTTTGGACCAGTTCACTTTGAGGTGTCTGGATGGCACCCCAGGGAGAGCGCTGAGTGTTCAAGCCGGAGCTCTGGGAAGAAGTGGGATAGAAATCTGGTCTGGGAGTTGAGAGAGGACAGTTAAAAGTTGGGACTGGTTCCCTAGATAACGCAAGTCCTTGATTCTAGAGTAGATGTAGATCAAGAAGAGTTCGAGCAGGCTGACCATAAGTACCATTTTAAACAGGACAGTACCATTCTTTTCATATTTCCTGACTGTCCCGTCGTTTTAATGTAAATGTCAGTTTTGTCCTGTTTTTAATAAACCAGGACCATCTTTAACACGAAGCAAAAGGGGCACTGGAGTTGCCCTGGGCCCTGTCTGTTGAGGGGCTCAAAAGCAACTGCTCTCTTTGCCCCACGTTAAAGATGGCCAGTGAAGGCGCTGACTGTGGCGCCCCAGCCTCTAATGCTGTTCCTGCCCCACTGTGAGGAAACAGGAGTGATTTCCCACACCCCACCTGCACCTGTTTCTTCAAAGGGAGCAGAACATTGCAGTGTGGTTGAGTGGCAAGTGAGTACTCTTAGGGTTATCTCTGGCATCACTGTGGGGATTATCTCTGGCACTGGGGGGGGTTTATTGGCATTTTGGCCCTGGGCCAGTTGCTGGGCATTTCTGGCACTGGGAAGGTTAGAGAGGCGTGTGCTTTAGGCAGGACATTTAGAGAGGGGCTCCAAATTTGGTTTTCTCCTAAGGTGCCAAAATTCCTTGCACTGACCCTGGCCTTTCGTATGAAGTCCCCCCAGACCACATGTCATTACGGCGTGATCAGGGATCAGCATCACATAGGACTTACTTGCTGTAGATGTGGCAGCTCTGCTCCTACTGGGATTGCTCCGCCTCCTCCTGTCCCCTTAGTCGCCACCGCATAACCCTGTCTGTTTTTGCCATCCCTGTGTCCCATTTTTGTCTCAAGGAAATATGGTTAGCTAGGTTTGAGAATTTTTAAGAGTAAGACCTATTCTCCACATGGGTGAACAAGGGTCTTAGATGAGCAATTTCCTGCTGAGATATTTTTCCTTGTCTCCCCCATAACATGCTCTCCATCCTTCTCAGGGTGGGAGTTGAACCTGGTTTGAATCCTGACTCTACCACTCATAAGCTTTTTATTTTCTTCCCCTGGCCTAGGGTCTCAGACCCTGGTCCTTGGCTTTTGTGTGGCCTGTACCGCAGCCACTGAGTCACAACTGTGTGCCCATCTTGCTCCTTTTAATTTTTTTTTTAATTTTTAATTTTAATACTTATTGAGGAAATTTTGCTTTACAAATAAATATAAATCCTTATGTGTGGGTGCCCCGTTCCTCAGATACATGACAACACACCCTGCCCACCACCAAAATACTGAAATTAAGTTGCTTTTTATCCATTCATTCTGTAAATATTTACTGAGCATCTTCTGTGTATCCCTGATTTGCTGGGACAGGAAACACACTAGTAATGGGATAAACAACCTGGGTTCCAATCCTGCCCCGGCCACTACACACTTGCAGGACCTTTGCCAAATGTATCAACCTCCTTAGGCCTCAGTTTCCTCTTCTGTGAAATGGGGGTATTAAGTGTTCCACATCAGATTCAATCCGAGGATGTTTGTCAAGCGCATCCCTAAGTGATAAATGCTCACTAACAGCGACCACTTGGTTGCAGCGAGCAAATGCAAGGTGCAGAAGTGGGGGTGGAAGAGGATTGCTGCTCACTGCCGGCCTCTCGCCCTGTGTCTCCAGGACATGGTGACTTACTTCCTGAACCTGAGCCAGGCGAATGCGCAGGGGGCGCCGCACTGGAAGCTTGAGTACCGCTTGACCGAAGCCTACGGGGTGGCTGACGCCGGCGTCCACTCCATGCACAAGGCGCTGGCCCGCATTGCGGGCGACGACGCCGCGCTGCAGCGCTACTACGTGTACAACTCGGTCGGCTACGACGCGCGGAAATGCGGCGAGGCCTGCCGCGCCGAGCACGTGTGCGCGCTGCGCGAGGTGGCCTTCGACGCGTACGCCGCCTGCCTGCGCGCCCCCGGCGCCGCGCCCGCGCCCGCGCCCGCGCTCCTGCTGGCGGCGCTGCTGGGCCTGTGCGTGCTAGTCGCGCGGTGACCTTGGGCGCTGCTGGCCCTGGTGGGCTCGCTTTCCTCCTGGTGAAAAGGGAGCTGCAGCACCCGGAGAGCTGGACTTTACTGTTTTTCCACGTCTGCAAGAAGTGAAGCCCCGAGGACCCCAGCGGAAGCGCATTTCATGTTTTATCAGCAAACAGTGGTCATTGTGCATCTCATTCTGTGCGTTGTCCTTTTTAATAAGTAATGATGGTTCAAGCAACTCTTTTGCACAGTTACCGACACCTTCCCCTGCCCCGCATTCGGATAATCATGTCAACAAGCTTGCCGTGAGCTTTTCCTTACATATTTTTTAAGTAAGGAAGAAGTATACTGAGTTGTTCATTTTTGGTTTTTCACCCCGGCCGTGGGTCTCAAACCGAGCCCCCGGGATGTACGTCGTCCACACGCCCGAGTCTCAGTCCCCTGAGCCACAAGGGTGCGCTCGGTACCCCCGACACAGGCCCGGCTGCGGCACACGCGTCTGCGAGGTTGTGCTGTGTCGCAGCAGTGCGGCGTGAGCACGGCTGGGTCTTCAGGCGCCTCAAATGAAAGACACACTGGAAACTTGTTAAACTCAGGGCAGTGCGTTCCGACGGCGTCTTCGGGCCCAGCGGTGCTCGAGGCCCTCGGGGCTCGGCCGGGCCGGGTGGGAGGATCCCTGCGCAGGTTGCTGGGTCGGAGCCCGGGCGGTCGCCAGGGCCGCAAGTGTGGGTCCCCCAAAGCGCGTGCCTGCGGCGGGGTCCGCCGGCCGCGCTCCTCCCCGGACGGGGCGGGGCTCCGTCCCGCCCCACAGGCCCCGTCCCGGGGCAGCCCGAGGGCGGTGCCGCCTGCTTCCTGCCTCCTAGACTCTGGTTTGGGAGGGCGGGTCCCAGCCACCGCGGAGTAGGAGGGAGAGGCAGGCGGGTCATGCCCTGGTCGCCCCGCGCCACGCTCTTGTGGGACCTGGTCCTGGGCGTATTGGGCACCGCTGCCTTCCTGGTCGACCTGGGTGCCGACCTGTGGGCCGCGAGCCAGTATGTGCTCAGCGGCCGCTACTTGTGGGCCGGGCTGGTGCTGGCGCTGCTGGGCCTCGCCTCGGTCGCGCTGCAGCTCTTCAGCTGGATCTGGCTGCGCGCCGATCCCGTCGACCTGCACGCGTCGCAGCCCTCGGGCCGCTGTCTGGCGCTGCTGCATCTCCTGCAGTTGGGCTACCTGTACAGGTGAGCGCCCGCTCTCCGCAAAGGGAGGTAGGAACCGGGGCTGCAGCTGGGAAGGGGGTGGGGCGGGCCTACGGGAGAACTCCGGCCCACAGCCTTCAGATTCCAGCAAGCCCTACCCTTTCCCTTTCTGGCACAGGAGAGGAAACTGAGGCCCAGAGAAGGAAGGGAGGCGCAGGGCTGGACCCAGGCCTCTCTGGGATCTGATCTTGACTTTGCCACCTGTGCTTCAGGCCTGCCTGTCTGTGAGCCAAGTTCCTCCTCTGTTAAAGGGAAGGGTAGTCTAGAGGCAGGGGGGTCTGTTGTGAGGAGTGAGGGGCAGAGTGGAAAAGTGGTAGGAAGTGCTTGGTACAGGTGTAATGGCAAAGATGCCTGCTCAGTTCAACATCAGCTGCTGCCTTAGCTGTGGGCCAGTCGCTTGACCCCTCCAAGTCTCTGTGTACTCTTGTTCCAGCAGGGGTGATCCCAGTGCCAGGCTCTGAGGATTAAAGGCAGTGAGATCCTGTCAGTTGTTTGGTGCAGACTGGCCTTACGGTAAATGCTAACCAGCTTCATGATGACCTGGCTCCTGGGTGTTTCAGCAGCCCTGACCCCAGGCTGTTCTCTCACTGCGGGACCCTCACCCTTTCCTTCCAATCATATTCTCCCTGAACATTTGCTCTCATCCCCACCTCCTCACCCCCAGACCAAGCAAGAGGGCAGAGACGGGTCTCCCTCGTCCATGGCCCTGGAGCCAGCCGGGCGGGCACAGGCTGGGTCCCAGAAAACCTGTGGGTTGTGCTGCTTTTCAGAGCTGGGAGAACCCTATGGAGATGGAGAAACTGAACACAGTGGTCTGGGTTGGGGGTGGGTGACTGGAGCCAGGATCCACTCTGGAATCCCTCTGTGCAGATTCTTTCTAGATCTTGCCTTGACAAAATTTTGAGTCTCCCGGAGCGGGTGACAGGAGCTTTGAGTGCTGCAGCTGAGGGAGGGACGCACAGGCATCAGTAGTTGTTACAGCCTCAGAGGCCTTGGGGAGCTGTGATCCGCAACTGCAGTGTGCATCTTCTGTTTCTGACGCATGCCTAGCTTGAGACAGAGCTCTGACCTTTGGTGTAGAAAATGGGGTTTCTGCGCCTTCTGTGACCTGACCGTTAGGGATTAGTGGCAGAGGTCCCTGTTGCGGACAAGGTGCAACTCACACCTGCCACCTGCTCCTTGAGGGTGTTGTCACATCCATTCAGGGGAAGTGACTGTAAATGTTGATGAATGAGCTCAGCCAGCTGAGCTCAGTTCTGAGTCGGGGAGACCTTGCTGCAGCCTCTCCCACCCACAGCTCCACGCCAGGCACGCCAGGCTCGCCAGGGCCTCTCTGACCTCGAACTCTTCACTTGACCCCATCTCCCTCCCCCTCTCCACCTCTGAGCAGGTGCTCATCTTTCTCCCTGGACCTTTACAACAGCCTTAAATGGATCCCTGCTTCCCCTCTAAGTCTTCCAACCTTCCTCTCCACAGCCCGGGAGCTTTTTCTAAAGCACACTCTGACCTGTGTTGTCTGGGCTCAGAAGCTCTTCCCCACAGGATTCCTCCAAATTCTTAGGCGTGCTAAGACATGAGAACCTCCTTCTTAGGCCATTTCATAGTAGGCCTTTCAAATCCACAGGCTTTAGGTCCAAATCCCCAGTCCACTGCTTATTAGCTCTTTGCTCCTGTTCCCTCATCTATAAAGCAGGGGTGTTGTAAGGCGTGAATGGGACAGGGTTTGTGATGAGCCTGGGTTAGTGCCTGACTTGCAGGAACAGCAGCAGTTGGATTTAGCCTCATTTTACAAAAGAAACACATTCAGTGAGGTTAGGTCGCTGGCTGAAGACCCCAGAGCCTGTTAGTGGTGAGCTGGGAGGGGATCCTGTCTTCATCCACTGGGTAGGTCGAGGAAGGGGAATGCCACAGCTTGCTCACCTGGCCCTCGGGGCATCTGTCTGTGCGTAGGTGCGCGCAGGGGCTGCAGCAGGGGCTGCTGGTGTGGCGGCAGGAGGTGCCCTCCCAGTTTGACCTGGCCTATGCCGACTTCCTCTCCCTGGACATCAGCATGCTGCGGCTCTTCGAGACCTTCTTGGAGACGACCCCGCAGCTCACGCTGGTGCTGGCCATCGTGCTGCATAGCGACCAGGCGGAGTACTACCAGTGTGAGTGAGGCCCGCGGCCGGGCCCTTATGGCCGGAGAAGGTTTCCCAGCGCTGTCAGAAGCGCTTCCCCCCTTTTCAAAGGGCTGCTTAGAAAATGGAACATCATTTAGTCCGGCAGGTTTGGGTTCAAAGCCAAAGTCACTCTCTAGCCATGCGAGTTTGGACAAGTGACTCAGCCTCTCCAAGCACCAGTGTGTTCTCTGAGATGCACGTGCTGAAGGAGCAGGTCCCACAGGTTCGATGAAAGCGCTGAGGGAGGTGACAGGAAAGCCCGTGCCTGGTGCATAAAGCATCTTAAATGTCATTTTCACTATTTTGAGGACAACAGAGATAAGAGTGTGGGTTGTAGTTGGTAATCAGTGAGCACTTTATTGAGGGTCTTCTTACACTCAAGTTTTCAGCTGATTTCCTTCGTGCCTTCGTCCGAGGTGAAGTGACTGGCCCTGAGACACACACCACCCACTGGGATCATTTTTTTGTCTCTTTGAGGCCAGTGAGTGCTTAGGACCAGGACTGAATGGAGCCAGGCTGCACTGTGTATTTTTTTGTGGGGACCCAGCTGCAGCAGCTCCACAGGAAAGAGTTCAGGGATGAGCTGGGCCCCAGGGGAGCAGGGCACAAGGCCCGCTGGCAGTCCAGCACTGTCCCCACACCCGTGCAGGACATGCCGACAGAGAGGAGACAGATGAGTGTGTGTGTGTGTCACAGGACACCCGATGCGGTGGGGAGGGATCCGGCTGGGTGTTTCTTAGGGATGTCCAAGCTGGAACCTGCAGGAAGGGAGTAGTAGGCTGGGTCCCTCCTGGCGCTGAGGGCAGCATCAGCCAGAGACTGTTGCCACCCCATGGGATTTCCGACTTCCCTTTCTGAGACCAAAAAAGGAAACAGCGTCGCTGACTTTCAGGTCCAAGAAAGGGTTGAGCTCTTCCCGGAAAGGAAGGGTGTCAAGGCCCTAGAAGAGGTTCAGGGTGTGGGAGGCCCAGGGGTGCCTGTGAGGGTATGTCAGTCACACGCCTTAGAGCCACTGCCGTGGTAGCAGCTGGAAAGTAAAGCCCAGTGAAGGGCCACCTCCAGATCTGAGTCCCAGCTGTTTTCAGTCGGTGAACTTACATGCTCAGATCGGGGTTGTGCCTACTCGTGGCACCTGGGGCCTCTCGGGAGGGCCAGACAGACCCTCTCCCGGGGCTCAGCTGTCTCCTGTTTGTCCCAGGGTTCGGCATCTGCACGTCCTGCGTCGGCATCTCGTGGGCGCTGCTGGACTACCACCGGGCCCTGCGCACCTGCCTCCCCAGCGCTGCCCGCCTGGGGCCCGGCTCCTCCCTGGTCTATTTCCTGTGGAACCTGCTGCTGCTGTGGCCCCGAGTCCTGGCCGTGGCCCTGTTCGCGGCGCTCTTCCCTCGCTACGTGGCTCTGCACTTCTTGGGCCTGTGGTTGGTGCTGCTGTTCTGGGTCTGGCTTCAGGGCACGGACTTCATGCCAGATTCCTGCTCCGAGTGGCTCTACCGGGCGACAGTGGCCACCATCCTGTATTTCTCCTGGTTCAACGTGGCTGAGGGCCACACCCGAGGCCGCGCGTCCATCCACCTGGCCTTTCTCCTGAGTGACAGCGTTCTCATGGTGGGCGCCTGGGTGACTCACAGCTTGTGGCTGCCCAGCGGGACGCTGCTGCAGGTGCTGCTGCCTCTGGGCGGCGCCTCCTTCCTTTTGGGTCTGGCTCTGCGGCTGGTCTACTACCGCTGGGTGCACCCTAGCTGCCGCTGGGAGCCTGACCAAGTGGACGGGACCTCAGGCCTGCGCTCCCTGGAGCTGCCACAGCTGTCTCAGAACAGGCGCATGGCCCTGTTGGCTCAGAACTTTTTCCCCAAGGCCGGGAGGGAGGTTGCTTTGCCCACGAAGGGAGAGGTGAATGGGGTCCTTTGAGGCCGCCAGACCCAGCCGGGGAGAGGTGGACAGGTGCAATCGGTTGGTAGAATGCAGAAGGTAAGCTAATTGTGTGGCGGGAGCCCGAAGTCACTCAACAAGCACGTGGCGCCTGGTCTGCGCCAGGCACTGGAGACCAGAGTTGAGTGAGTTGTCTTCTAGAAAGGCAACAAGGTGAGAAGGGCTGGGCCCTGGAGGGTCAGGGGCCCCAATTCTGTATAAGACACTTTGGGAGGAAAGAAGTGATCTTGTCTCTCTTCTCCCACCAACCAGTATAGCTGGTACCCCCAAAGCACCTCAGTGTTGGTGTTTTCTCCTCTCCAGCCACCTCTAAAGTAATTGCTGGAGGTGCTTCCATGCTTTGGGTCGCTTATCCTGTCTGGAAGGCAGGATCGCCAAGACGTGGGCTCTAGTATGACTTCGCCTGCCCCGCCCTGGTCTTTCAAGTCATTCAACAAATACCTGCTGTTTCATGTGCCAGAAGGATCATTTTATCCTTGGAACCTGGAACAAAATCCATGTCCCCTACAACTGGGGAGGACGCATGCTGGTCAGGGAGGCCACTGTGCCCGCCCCCATGGCCTTGTGCGGCTGTCCCAGACTTCTCCCTGCTGTCGGGCTGTTTCCCAACCAAGTGCCTTGTGAACCTGTGGGCTGGGCCACGGCTCAGTCCCTTGAGTAGTCTTACACTTTAAGCAATGTACTTTCTACCTCAGAATCTATGTAAGATGAAGAGAAGGTGTGTGCATATGTGCTTTTCAAGTGAGAAACATGTATGTGTTGTTTCTGTTCAACAGTATTATTAGGTTATTAAAACCTCATAAAATCTGTCAACATAATTGTGGCATTAGACCAAATCTACTAGAGTTCAAAGCTGCCTGAAAAGAAGTGGTCAGGCACACAGAGTTGACATTGGTGAAGGCCCTGGGACCAGAGCGGGCTGGCTCAGGCAGGAGTTCTTACTTTTTCCCCATTTCACGAGCTGGAGGCCTAGTGAGAGCGGACTGCTCAGGGGGCATCAGAGCCCAGGGCTGGGCTGACTCACGAGCAGGTGCCCAACTAGCTGGGTCCCGCAGTACAGCCGTAGACACCTCTGATCCCAGAAGCTAATTTGAGAATTGAGAGCTCAGCTGAAGGAAGGGCTTCCGGCTAGGAGCTCAGGGAGGGTCTACGTGATGAGGCGGCTTGGGGGAGATGGATGTGGGCAGACAGCAGGACTTGCAACCCCAGCCTCCTGCTGCTCTGAAAGGCCTGTGTTTTAGGGAAACAAGGAACAGGAAAAGTGGGCTGGAGACAGGTCACCACTAGATGGAGCCCAGAATAGTCTGTTCTGTTATTCATTCATTCTAGTGAAGTCACCAAAGTGCATTACAGTGTAAAGTGCTAAAAGTAACAAATATATAATTAAATCTAAGTCTGTATAGGGTACCAACAAGAACGTCATGGGATGCGGCAGCTGCTTCATTTGTATTCAATTTTATGGAATCCAGAATTTAAGAAGGGTGACTGGGATGTTACTTGCTATTAGAAACGTCCTGAAGAGTTCCATGAAGAATTTAAGTACCAAACTTGTTTTTGAAGAATAAACCCCATGAAGTGCTATTTTTCACCTGCCACAAAAAGGCTTTTGAGAAATATGCAATTGTTTTACCAACTGTAGATGGAGATGTTTACACTTTGAACTTGAAAAGCAATCAGTGTTTGTACTTGAGACCAAGTTAGGCTACAGCAGCGAACAAGCAGGCATCGAAGACAGAGGCACTGGAAACGCGCACCTTCCAATGGATCCTGCCAAGAGTCCAAAACAGACCCCTTTCCTGAGGATATTAATTTGGGGACAATACATCTTACAGACTTGACATGAATAGTAACTTGGAAGCTAGCACCGAATTCTAATCTCATTAGAATAAAAGGCAAAAGGGTTCTTAACTGCTCTCTAGACTAGTAAGGGGCAGACCCAAATCTGATGAGAAAAATAGCTGCGGGCATGAAATCAGGCCAGACCAAACCAGGTTTGGTGTCAGTTTGTCAGCTTTATTGCTTTTGCATTGTAAGCTCCGCACAGCAAGGCAGTGATTTCTTCTTAATAATTAAATTTCAGCACATTTGACAGCAAATGAAATCTCTTATCATTCCAGTCCTAAACTTTAAAAAGCAATATATGTTAAAAACAAACTTTCCCTTGCAGATCATTTAAAAATATTTCCCCATGTACACTTACTTATACCAGATATTTCAGGGTGGTGGTTTTTTTGTTTTTTTTTTGAGCCTTTTTGATGAAATCAATGACCACTATTAAAATCTTTCTAATAAACTATCTTTCTAATAAACTCTGCAGTTTTATGAAGCTCTAGAAGTCTACTCAGCTGGACAACTGGGCTGATCCTATTCAGAAAAGACACAGGAGCAAACTGTATAGAAAATAAAAACTTTATTTCTTCAAGTTTATAAGATAGTTCCCATTACATATAACATTATGGTCAAGGACTCGAGCCACGAATGCCCGCAGTCGCATAAATATAACCAACGCAATCGATGCCTTTTTCTGGTAAGTGAGGCATCTGAAGCCCAGGGGGGCCTGTTCTGGGTAGAAGTCGTCCTCACGGGGATGGCTCCTGTCAGTGCATTAGGGATAAGCCAAGGAGCCTTGCTTGCTAGGACTGTCTTAACTCAGAGGGAAGAAGGGATAGAGGGCCTCCTGATCACGGATGGGATAGAACTACATTTTCTCTCATGGTTTAAGATATTTTAAATCTTAGAATTCAGATTTAGCTTCTAGAGTGTGAAATCTGCAGAGTTCTAACTTTTGGATGAGACAGGAAATCAAATCAGTGCTGAGAAACAGGCCTGCTTAAGGGGGGCCCTCACTGCCGCTCGCAGGAGCGAGGAGAGAAGGCCCCAGGCTCACCACCCCCTGGCTTAGACCATGGCTCTCCCAGGAAGAGGGAGGGTGTGGCCCTGCCCCTTGCCCCTTCGGTTCAGTGGCACTGACACCAGGACAGTCAACATCTGGAAGCTCCAATGCCGGAGTCCGCCAATCAAATGCTACTCGGAGCTTCAGAGCTGAGTGTATAAACTGCAAACAAGCTGTGGCACAAGTCTCTTGAGACACTAGATTTGCCCTCCAACTTGCAGAGCAGAAGAGAAGAACACCCCAAACAAATAAAAGCCCAAACAGGCATCTAAATCTGGAGCAGGAATCCATTCTGGACACCACCAGCTGCCCCAGGGGCACCGGACAGGGTGATGCTAAGGCACAGTCAATTTTACATTCGAATGTCAGCCACCTCTCAACCCAGGACGTACCTGGCAACTCCAGATGCCCTTGAAGAGACAGCCCTCACCACATACGGACCCCTTACAGTCACGGTGTCCAGCGGTGGGGTTGAGGGGCGGGTGAAGGGCTCCTCACGTGGTCAGTTCCATGGGGACTCTTTCTTGTAAAAAAGCTTCCCTCTTGGTAAAAGAACCCACAGTATTTTTGGCCCCCAGCTCCCAAGAGCTCTTGGTGCGCCCACTCATTTTCCTTCCAGATCTCTGTGCTGGGGAGGAGGAAAGTACAGGGAAGAGAAGAGCACTGAGTTCTGGGAACAATTCACTTGGCAAAGAGGGTCCGGGAAGCTCCCATTTCTTGCCTGTCCTCTAAATGAGGGCTGAATGACCAGATTAGGGCAGAGGCTGCTCTGCTCAGAGAGCTTCCTCACTTCTCTTGGCCAGTTTCAAGTTCCTTTTGCAAAGACTGACACTGGATGGTCAGGACAGGAGGGAAAAGGCCATTGAAATAGTCCGAATCATACACTAGGAGTAAGGAGCTTTCCTAAAGGGCAGGGAGAAGTGTGTATACCCCTATGTACAAGGGGGTACCACTCCACAGCCCCAGAAGCTTGAAGCAGAGCACCAACAAGGTGGCCTAAGTACAGGGCAAGAAACCAACAGCTATACTGCCAGTCTAGGGAGGGCTTGGACCTCAAATGAAAGGCCCATCTCAGAGCTAAGACCAATTATCAAGCAAGGCAGAGGGGTGTCTGGCAGCTATGCTGCAATCGACCAGGAAGGGTCTATTTCAGTCTACACCCCCAACCCCTTACCCCATCCCGCCAATGGAAACAAATCCAAAGAAGCAGCTAAGTACTGAGCATAGAAGTCAGTTCCTTTCAAAAGCTTCCTTCCTAAAATCGCAAGCCACGAAGCACTTTCTCAATCAGTTTGAGGGAATGTATACTGCAGCTGTTCTCTGCTGCTGTCTGGGTGACCTGGCATTGGAAGGAATCTGGCCCTTGATGCTACATCTCTGGAAAGGAGCATGCAGCACCTCTGGGGAGAAGCAATGGTCAGGATGCCTCTGGCCGGGGACGCAGACTGCATCCCTTTGAGGTGCTTTATAATCCCCTCTGCATAGCCTGAGAGGCTGAACTTCCTCAGCTCAAGATGTTCCTCCTGCCTGAGCAGATGTCCAGGTTGGTCTTGGAGGGATGGAGTATCCATAGCCATAGTGGCCGGAAGGCCGCGCTAGAGTCTGGTGCCCACCAACCTGCACAGAGCTCAGGCTGAGAGATGTTCCTGCATTTGGCCCAGAATTAAGTTTGCGGGCATGGAGTAGGGAGTCCAGCATCCTTACTTAAAGGTCTTTCTGACTCTCTGGTTCCCACTTCAGAAAGGGACTTGAGAAGCAGGAAAGGTGTTCCGTGGGAAAACTGGGTTTTGATCACAGCAATCTGCTCTTCAGTTTCCAGCAGAGATCTGGACAAACATATGCCCCAGATAACCTTCAGAGGGCTTCCAAGGAAGTCAAGTTCATCGGTTGTTTGGGCCAAAGCGTAGTTATGAGCCCATTCTTAGACTTGACTTGATTTCTTGGGTCCAAAGCCCCAGGACTCGCCAGGGCTGCACGGAGGAGGATGTGAGGTCAGAAGACAGGAATGGGACAAGAGCTGAGCACTGATGACTCTGAGGAGAAGGCTGGAAAGTGAGCATCTGTTGTAGAATCTTCCTGTTTCAAGTGCCAAAGCCTCAGTTCCTTCTCTCCAGTTAGGAGACAAGCCTCCTTGGATATAGTCTTTGAATAAAAGAGTTGAGCTGAAGGTTTAGAATCTACTGTGTAAAAGGAATTTCTAGGGTTGTGCCATCTGGTTAAAGGAGAAGAGACTGGATCGGGGACTAAGGCTTCTGGGATGGGAAATACCAAAGTCTAAAGCAAATCAGTGTCCAGTGCCCCACAGTTCAGCAAACTAGCAGATGGAAGAGCAGGAAGGAAGCCATCCCAGAGAGCAGAGCACTGCAGGTGCTAAGAGGTGCTACTGTCAGAGGTATTTCAGATATTTCAGTTACTATTTTCCAAGGGAACTTTATATACCCCTTTCTTACTAAAAAAGGGGTGGAAACCTGCCTCAGAGATCAGACCCTTACCTATAAAAATATCATATACATTCACTGGGAGTATGTTCTGCAACTAAGATTATGAAGTCTGTAAGAGATGTCATGACAAAAGTCTGTGGCATTTCTATCAGCACAAGTTCACAGCAGTTCTCTTTCTGGTAATGGATTACGAGTGCAACTCTGCCCCAAGAATTTCCTTTGCTTTTTCCATTTTCTGAAACAAAATCAACAAAACAAGAATGAAAAGCACTGTCGCTGCAGTGAGTTTAGGCTCTTGATCCAGTGTCTCCTTCCTCTCTCTGAGGGTGCACACGGGGGCTGCAGCTCACTCTTAGCAAAAACAAGCTTTGACCCTTGCAGCTGTTGGTTTTGATTGTGTTCTCGCCAGCATTCCATGGAGAAGGACAGAGAGAGAGAGACAAGGAGAGAGGGAGGGGTGGGGAGAGAGAGAGGGAGGGGGAGAGAGAGAGGGAGGGAGGGAGGGGGAGGGGGGAGAGGGGGAGAGAGAGAGAGAGAGAGAGAGAGAGAGAGAGAGAGAGAGAGAGAGAGTGTTCCCAGTTGGTTCAGGTCTCTAGATCTCTTCAGGAGTGAGAAGATGCTCAAGGGGAGGCTCTTCATTCCAGTTTTTAGAGAAAATCAAGCTCCAGAGCCTGGTGAAGGGACACAAGGTCTCCGTGGTTTGTGATCCTCCAGAAAGGCATGTTGTGCTGTAAGAGAGGAGAACAGCTGGTTAATCCAACTTCCTTTGGAGTTTATTATTTACCTATATCCTTCCGCCACTGGTCTCTCTCCATGGTACCTGGTAACTTCCTCCACTTCTGCCCATCTCTTAGGGCTGTCGAAAAAGATCAAATAAGTTGTATGTATAAGAACTTTGTACACTACTGGACATCTTACAAATGAGAGCCTTTTATTAGGTTTCAGCAGTAACTCTGTGCTATCATGATAGGTATTTGTCTAGCTACTATACAGGGCCTTCAAGAGCAAATAAAATGATGCGTGTAAGAAATCAGTATTAATATACTGTATTTTCTTGTAGATGTTTCCTAAACATGTTGTTTCCTAAAAACTTCAGCGCTAAAGGCCCAAAACTTATCCATGGCCAAGACGCAGAATGTATAGATCTGGGAAATATTGATCCCATCAAGTGGTTGGGATCACACCCCGACTTGTGTGTGTGTCATCCTGGAAGTCACATTTTAAAGAGCCCTGAAAAAGCAAGTGTGGAGTCATGTTCTACGAAGCTGCAGAGTTGCTTCACGTCTTGTTCAGCCTTGTTCAGCCTTGTCCAGCCTTGTTCAGCCCAGCTGCAAAGCTGCTAGTGACCGGGAGTACTGACGCCCAGGAGCATAATTCTTGTGGCATGTCGCTCAGTGGTTTTGTCGTTTTAATTTATTTTTTATTGTAGTAATTATTCTACACATTAAAATAATTTTCTGTGTACAGGTTCCCCATTTCTTAGATATATGTCAACACACACTGCCCTCCACCACATCACCAAATACTCTTCCCCATTGTCCAGTGGGCTCCACCACCATTTGCCCCTGCCCACGCCATTCCCTTTTGGTCACCTCAGTTCTGTTGCAAATGTTTCAGAGTTGGTTATGTTTCATCTGCTCCTTTGTGTTGTGTATTCACATTCTGCCTATAAGAGAGGTCATCTGGTATCTGTCTTCCTTCTTTTGACTTTTTTCACTTAGCATCATCCCCTCTAGTTCCTTCCATGTTGAGTCAAATGACAGGATTTCATCCCTTCTGTGTAGTATTCCATTGTGTATATGCACCATATCTTCTTTATTCATTCGTCTGATGTTGGGCATTCAGGTAGTTTCCAGTTTTAGCTATTGTGAATAGGGCTTAATAAACATGGGGATAGGATACCTATATCTCTGCGGATGGGTGTTTTTGTATCTTTTGGGTAGATGCCCAGAAGTGGAATGACAGGATCATATGGGATTTCCATCTTCAGTTTTTTGAGCAACCTCCAAACTGTTCTCCTTAGGGGTTGCACGAATTTGCACTCCCACCAATAGTGCAAAAGTGTTCCCTTTTCTCCACATCCTCAGCAGCATTTGTTGTTTCCAGACTTTTGGATAATAGCCAGTCTTTCAGGTGTAAGGTGATATCTCATTGTTGTTTTAATTTACATTTCCCCGATGACCAGAGAGTAGGAACATAATTTCATGTGCCTGTTGGCCATCTGTATATCCTCTTCAGAAAAGTGTCTCTCCAATTCCGCCTCCCATTTTTTGATTGGATTTCCTGTTCTTCTGTTGTTGAGTTTTATGAGTTCTTTGTATATTTTAGATATTAAGCCTTTGTTGGAAATATCGAATGCAAATATCTTCTCCCAGGTAGTAGGTTACCTTTTGGTTTTGGTGATGTTTTCTTCTGTTGTAAAGAAACTTCTTAGTTTGATGTAGTCCCAGTTGTTTATCTTTCTTTTTGTTTCCCTTGATGGTGGAATTGAGTCCCCAAAGGCTTCTCTACAACTAATGTCATGGAAAGTCTTTCCTTTGTTGTCTTCTAAGAGCTTCATGGTTTCTGGTCTTATGTCCAAGTCTCTGATCCATGTTGTTAATTTTTGTGAATGGTGTTAGAGAGTGGTCTAGCTTCATTCTTGTGCATGTGGCTGTCCAGTTTTCCCAGCACCATTTGTTGAAAAGACTTTCCTTTTTCCATCGAATACTTTTGGCTCCTTCGTCATAGATTAACTGACTGTATGTGAGTGGGTCAGTTTCTGGTGATTCAGTTCTATTCCACTGATCAGTGTTTTTTTAAGCCTGCTGGTCACACATAATATTTAACAGGTTTTCAATATGCAGAGGAAGCAGACTTGTATCAGTAATGCCACACAAGGACCAGAATGTAGAAGCTTGGGTGACCCCACAGTGGAACTGGACACCTGGGATGCAGTCTCCTCATCCTTGTGTATAGTTAAGCAAGGACTAGAAAGTCTTCTGCCACAGAGGCTGCAGAAAAGATCCCTTATAAGGTGGGGGTTATTTGCTAATTGCTTGGTGTTTTCCCTAATAATTTTCTATATGATAGTTACCTGCTTGGCTGCAATTTCTTCATCACGTCCATCACCAATCACTACATATGTGACTTTCTTTCCAAACCTTGACACAATTCTCTCGAAGCAGCTCTCCTTACCTGATGAGAAAAAAAAGCTTTCTATGAGGTCATTCCTCCCTACCTTTTTTTAATACCAAAGAAAACGGCTGTTGCTAGGTTTACCTGCCCATGCTTAGACAAAATGAGTGTTAGTCTGCTTGGTGGGGAGTAGAGGCAGCAGCTAGATAGAGATCCAGAAGGCCCTCTACCCAAAGAACCCAAAATTGTACCATTAAGGCAACAACCAACTTTGTAGGCCTTGTCTTTCTAGGTTATTTTAACCTTTAAATAAGGGTGAATCCCCAGGATCTTAGTGTGAGGGTGGCAAGGGCCCAGGCAGAGTGACGACTGTGAACGCCACCACGTTCTCCCATATCTCCTGTACCTAAAGTAATTTTCAACTTATCCCTTCATTTAGTTCTCAAAACAATCCCGTGAGATGAATACCATTCCTTGTATTACAGATAAAAAGGGACCCAAAAGATCAGTGCCTGCTCCAAGATTACACACAAGGCTGGAGTTGGACTCAGAGCTCCTCATTCCAAGTCCTGGCTCTGACTGCTGACACATGACGAATGGATGGTTTTTGAGAGGAAACGTTTTAGTATAGGAAAGAGAAGTGGACGTATAAGGTCATGACTTTTTGTTGGTAATAAGTAATAGGAAACAGCTACTTCCTTACAATTTTTCATTTTCCAGAAATAGTCCTAAGCATTGGCCTTGTGTCTTAAAGGAGGGGAGAAGTCCCCCAACACCAAAAAGGTATGGTAGCAAAATCTGTCAGATCCAGAATTTCCTTCGGAACTACAATGGAAATATTTTATCACTGAAATTGATCCAACATCTAGAACATGCACAAATGATAGTGCTGTGGAAAAGATAATTTTTATTGACATAGATAAATAAAAAGGAAATTGTTTCTCTCCTGCTCTTTCTTCACCGTTTCTTAACACTTTGTTGCTTGCTTCTGCCACCTTCTTCAGTTGAGCAAGGTCCTAACTTTGCTTCCTTCTTCAGCATGCTCCATTAACCTCAACCTTTCTCCTTGCCAGATTGAGTGACTAGGCACCCAGGGCTCCTGCATAATAAAAAGGTACCTCTTCCTCAAGACACTTGACTGCCACCTGCTGGAAAACTGTTGTAATAAATATAGAAATACACAGATCTAAGATGATTACAATGGACAAGAACCAATACACTTATATTCAGAAGTCCTGCTTTGCTCATCTGAGCAACCACAAGTCTTTGTCTCTCTAACTCAAGTGGTACCTCAAACCAGGCTGTCTCGTCACTTAGATGAGGCAGTAGTCCACTCTGGGCTTCAGTCTCCTACTTAGAATAAAAGGCTTGGTTTGGGTACACTTAGGTCCCTTTCAGTACTAACATTTTACAACAGCTTGTCATGCCTTACATTCAAATCAAACATTCAATCTATATTCGCTTAATAAATGCATATTATTAATCTCACAAATGATTCAGTGGCTGACTATAGCTCATGTCTCGAGTCCCAATTCAAACATTAAATTAACTTTACTTATGTTCAAAGTGTTGAAGTGTTGCCTAAATTCATTTCAACCCCTATATCCTTACAACCTCTTCCAGTCCTACAGTCTAATTTAAGATCTGTCTACAGAAAAAAATTTTAAGTCAGATTTTTAGACTTTTCTCCTAAGACCCGACAAAGGGAATGTTTCATAGTTAAAGAGGAAAACAACAAGGAGGTGAGGATAAGGACACAAGATGTTTTCACTGCCCTGTCAGGCAGTGATCAAGGATGAAACACATTTAGAAATGTCTCTTTCTAAATGGAATAAGAGACAGAGTTGTTAGTAGCTCAAAGCAAAGAAGTGGCTATGTGAAAAAATGATTCCACTGTAGCTGTAAAAAGATTTCCTCCATTTTATATTCTTAAAACAATTCTGAAGCTGAGGCCAATAACTAGTCGGTTTACCAAATGTTGAGCAATTGAATCTGTACTGAAAGACCAGCTAAACCTTTGGAGAATATTAGGTTCCTGGGTTTCTCCTATCAGATATACTTCTGACATTGTCAGAAATGATCTCAAGAATTCTCTTTTATGTCCAAGATCAGAGTAGCCTTTAAGAGACTACAATTCCAAAATCATTTGAGAGGAGCTCAATGGCTACTTCTTCCCCTTGCTACCATCTCCCAGTTCTGTGGAGAAAAATCGTAAGCCTTCCACTGTGGTCACCATGTCACGGTGACAGGTACCACTGCAGTGTCACAAACTAGCTCTGAACGAAATGACACGAGGAAAACCACCAAGTGAGCACACTTACTGTCAAAGGGGATAAAATAATTTCCATTAGTTTGATGAGTCTCTGGGTGCCGGGACTCCTATAACCATAAGTACAGAAAGTCTGTGTCTCAGGTGTGGGAGGCTCAGGGAGGGCTGTGCATTCTCAGGAGATGCATTGCAGAGTGGCGGCGGCAGCAGCAAAATCTGAAAGGGGCCTTTATGTTTCCCCTGGAAATCTCTTGTAAATGAGGTAATTCCATACAAAAAAGTATGGAGAAGAATCAAAATAAATGTCTCTCTACCATTTGTTTTGTCTCTTTACAGTTGCTTTAGGTAAGAAATTATAAGATACTAGATTTGATTTTTTCCTATGTACCCCTAGCTTATGCCACTCTTTCCTCCTTTCTCTGAGTATAAATCTATAAACAATATATATTATTTTGTCAACATGTTTTACCTTTAGAGAAATGTCACATACTGTACATATCTATTTGCAGTGTGTGTATGTTGCAAAGGAAGCATGCAGGCAGGAAGAAAGAAGAGGAAGAAGGACATTTATTTATTTATTGAATTGCCCCCCACCCCCATGGTCCTTGGGACCTTGGAATGGATGTGAACTGTATGACTACTGACAGCAGACTTAAGCACTAAATGACCAGGGCGCGTCTGCAGTGTGTTTTTGTGTTTAACATTGTTTTTCATAATAATCCTTATGTATATATGTAGTTTTAGGTCATTCACATTAACAGCTATTTAGTATTCCACTGTTTGAATATATCTATCCATTTTCTGTTCATAGACAGGTTCACAGACAGGGTGTTTCCAATGATTTTCTATTGTGAACAAGGCGGCATAAAAAAACCCCACGTACATGTTTCTTGCACATGAGAATTACTCAAGGGCTGGGGTTGGCAAACCTTCTCTGTGAAAAGTCAGACAGTAAGTACTGCAAGTTTTGTAAGTCATATGATCTCTGTGTAATTCAGCTCTGCTACCGTATTATGGAAGCAGCTATGGAAATGAACACAGCATGGCTAGGTTGCAACACAACTGAGCAGGCATTGAGCAGAATTTGGTTCATGGTTTACAGTCTGCAGACCCTGCATGAAAAATATATATGTAACAAAGGAATTGCTTAAGCATAGATATACACATCTCAAATGTAATTTACTAGACACTGACAAACTGTTCTCCCCAAAGAATTATATCCATTTTCAATCCCATCTGCATAGCAAGTGTCCCATTTCCTTGAAGAGTTTGCCACTGTCAGACCTAAAAGGGAAATTTAGCTCCTTAGCTGGTGAGATGAAGGAAATACTTGTGTTTACTAACAATTTGGGTCTCCTTCTCTGTAAACTGATTGTTCAAGGTTTCTGCCTACTTTCTTTTTTTAAAAGAGGAAGAAAAGCAGGCAGGTATGAAAGCAGGCAGGTATGAAAGCAGGCAGGCGGTCAGCAGGAGGAGAGAGGAAGAAGTGTTTTTATTTGTTTATTTGCTCATTTCGGTTGTTTTCCCTGCCTTGGCCCTGGGTCTCCAACCCAGGTCTTAGGGCTTTACCTGGACTATACCCCAGGGACTGACTCAACAACTAAGCTACCAGGATGCGCCCTGCTATTTCTCTATTATGTTGTTTATTGCTTACTATTGGCAGGAGTTTTTAATGTCAAGAAAATGTGTTAATATTTTTTCCCAGTCTGTGACCTGTTAATTTTTAAATGTTTTCTTTCATTGCATAGTAAAAGCTTCATATAAAATTTTCATTTTATCTTTTATACTATTTTTGAGTCTTTTTTAATGAGACCTTTTCCTACCTTAAGATCACAGATGTTCTTCACTAACTTTTTCCTAAAAACTAAAATTTTACTTTCATATTAAGATATTTTATACACCTAGAATTAATTTCTGCATATAGCGTAAAGAAGAAATATAATTCTGCTTTTTCCCCATGTGAATAACCCATATATCCTCGCACCACTGAATGAAAGTTGCTTCATGAGGAGAGAGGATCTTGTCATCAGTATATTCCTGATGCTGTGGCAGTGCCAGACACTCAGCAGGTGCCATTGTCATCTTTCCTCATCTAGTGGATCGTTTTCATTTGCATATAAACTTGATATAATTTATCTTATGTTCAAAAATCCTCCTAAGTCTATACACCCCTCTAGCTATTGTGTCATTTCTTTGCTTTTCTTCATACCGAATCTCTCTTCCCACTTGCTCTCTGTATTTTTCTTTAAGGGAAGACGGGAAGGAGAGGAGGAAGAAGTATTTTGAAGGAAAAGGAGGAAGCACTTCCATTTATTTGTTTTGGTTGTTTCCCCTGGTCCTGGGTAACAAACCCAGGTCCTTGTACTTTGCATGGTCTAGGTCCCAGCTGCTGGCTTAGCCTCTGAGTCAACAGGGAGTATCCCCACCCCTACCTCTTCTTTAAAGGAAAGGTACAGGCAGGAATGAAAGCCAGCAGGCAGGCAGGAAGAGAGAGGAGAAAGAAATAGTTATTTTGTTCAGTTGTTCATCTTGGTTGTTTCCCTAGCCCTGGGTCTTAAACTGGGGACCTCGGGATGTATGTAGACTGTGCTGGTTTAAACTGCTAGTCCACAAGGGCATGCCCCCACTCTCTCTTGAATCCATTCCAACTAGGATTTCCTCTCCATTACTTCACTTCATTAAAACTGCAGGTCAGGTTATTAATGGACATCCACATAGCTAAAAACAACCATCATTTCTTATTTGACCCATCAGCAATATCCCATAGAGTTGGTCACTCTCTTCTTTGTCTTCCAAGATACTATTTTCCTTGTTTCCTTTCTACCTCACAGGCTTCTTGTTCTGACACGTACTGGTTCCATCTCAAATTCAAACATGTAAATATAAGAGGGATCTCAGACTTCGTTCTCAGATCTCTATTCTCTATCTGCACCCACTCCTATGAACTCATCAGTCTTAAATAACCACATAAACATGAAGAACTACCATTTATGTTTCTCTAGCCAGTACCTTTCCCTGGACTTCCAGAAGCAGGTAGCCAACCGCCTGACTGATATTTCTGCTTGGATATCTAATAATTATTCCAAACTTAGTATGACCAAAATAAAACTAATCTTTCCATTATTCGCTATCTCCGTAAAGGGCACAGTCATCCTTTCAATTGCCTAGGCCCAAAACCTCAGTCATTCGTTCTTTTTCTTTCACTACCCACAGCAAATTCTGCCAGCTCTGTCTTCATAAAATATTCAGTAACTGAGTACTTCCCAATCTCCACAGTCATTACCTGGTTCAAGTCACCCATGACCTGAATTATTACAATCACCTCCTAACTTGGCTTTCAGCTTTCCTTCCGTAAGACCCTCCAAGCAGCCAGAGTGACTGTTTAATGTGTATTCAGAGCATATCATTCTTCTCTAATCTTCAAAAAGCTTTTTACCAGAATAAAAGCCAGTCTTTAAAAAACCCTATAAGGCCCTGCAGATCTTCCCACTCTCTGCTTAACCTCGGACCCTATTTCCCGCTATTCTTCCTTTCTTAGTCTTTCTTGAACATGCCTTCAAACTTTCCACTTCCAGTCCCTTCTCCTTAGCATGCTCTTTCCCCAGACATATGCTAATGGCTAAATCCCTCCCTTCCTTTGGGTCTCTTCATAACAGATATCTTTAAACTAAGGTCTTTCCTAACCATCCTATTTAAAACATGACATTACTGTCTTTCCCCAATTTTTATCCATAGCATGTATTACCACCTGATAGTTTGTTTTTTTACTTGTTTAAAAAAATTCTGTGGCAAGGATTTTTGTCTTTTTTGTTCACTACCATTATCTCTAGTATCTAGAAAAATGCCTTGCACATATAAAAGGTGATAAAATGATGGATAAGTGAAGAAAGAAAAACAAATGTCAATAGGACTGAAAAGTCAGACCTGTTTTTTTATGGAGAAAGAGGAGCAATAGATAGGTAGTAGACTGAACAAACTCCAGGACCCTGTGATATTGTGACAGTAGGGAAGCAGGAATACAAGGCTGTCATATTCCTCTTTCCCAGGACTGTAAGTAGTGCATCAGGTTTAGATGGAAACGTTCTGCTTTCTCAGGTGAACAAGGTAGTTTTTTATAAACCTGGTGCCAACTCATTAATTTATTCAGTAAATATTAAGTATTACGATATATTATACTTGACATCAAATATACTTTCTGGTATTAAAAAGTACCTTTAATATACAGTTTCATTTGATTCCATAATGTCCCTGGTAATTTCTATTTTATTTGAGAAAACTGAAGCTTAGGAGATGAAGTAATTTGCGTAAGGTAACTAATATGAAGGGGAGTTGAGATTTGAATCCTAACCCTTTTTTCGCCTTTTAAAATACCATGGTAAAATATATGTAACAGAGTTTACTAACTCAACCTTTAAAATTTTTTTGTGGTAAAAAGAATGTAACAAACTTAAGATCTTCAGAGTAGATTTTTAATTTTTAATTTTTTTTTTTTTTAAGGAAAGGTAAGGCAGGAATGAAGGCAGGTAGGAAGGCAGACAGGAAGAGGAAGGAGAACGAGGCACTTTATTTTAGTTGTTTATCCTGGTTGTTCTTCCCAGCCCTGGGTCTTGAACCCTGAGACCTTGGGATGTATGTGCAACAAACCACTACTCCACAGGGCACGCCAGAACTTTACATCGTAACCATTTTTAAGCATAGCGTTTAGTAATATTAAGCATATTCACACTACAGTGCAACAAATCTCTAGAATTTTTCCATCTTGCAAAACTGAAATTGTATACCATTAAACAACTTCCTATTTCCTCTTCTCCCATGCCTATGAAATCAATATCCTAGTATTTCTATGAATCTGACTACTCTAGGTACTTTATATAAGTTGAAACAGTATTTAATCTTTTTGTGATTGTTTTATTCCACTTACAATGTCTCAAGATTGATCAATGTTGTAGCATGAGACAGGATTTCCTTCCCTTTTAAGACTGAAAATAAAATACCACTGGAGGCATTTACCACATTTTGTTTATCCATCAACCCAATGGATATATGGGTTGCTTCCATATCCAAGGGTATTATAAAAATGTGGCTAGAACATGGATGTACAAATATTTCTTTGGGATTTCTGCTTCTAATTCTTTTGGATATATACCCAGAGATGGAATTGCTGGATCACTTGATAATTTTTCTATTTTTCCATTTTTGAGGAACTGTCCCACTGCTTTCCATAGCAACTGCAGCTTTTTATAATCTCAACATTGCACAAGGGTTCCAATATCTCCAAATCCTTGCCAACACTTATTATTTTCTGCTGTTTTTTAAAAAGAATCATTCTGTGGATATGAAGCCATTTAACTATTTTTTTAATTTAGTGCTTTTACTATATACCACAGAGTTCTATGTGAAAAAGAAATTTTAAATGAGACAAAAATAAACTTCTTAACTATAGATTATGTTCAAATAGTATATAAGAAAAGAATATAATGAACTTTAAGTCTGGTAGACCTGAATTTAAATCCTGTCTATGTAACTTACTTTATTAGCCTTGAGCAAACTATCTGTTAAGTCTGAACTTACCAGTAATACCAGGCAAAAATTGCTCATATATATAGTGTCTAACAGAGGAGCTGGTAAATAATAAATGCATCATAAGTAGGACGTATTATTGTAAAATTCAATGACGTGAAACAAATAGAAACCATACCAATTTTGGTAGCACTATAGATGTTTTCAATAGGAAATATTTCTCCTAGTCCATACAGGAGAACCTTGGCCAGGGCTGGAACCAGCTGGGTGGTAGTAATCAGAACATTCACACAATTCTTTCTAGAAGGGAGAAACAGAAAAGAAAAGGTGAAACCAAACCAACTTAGGAGTGAGAATTCAATTGGGTTAACTCTTTAGAATCTTTTAAAAATTCACCTCAAAAGGCCTGGTATTTGGTCATTTGTTCAGTGCCAATCTTTAGTTATTGCTCTAATTATCTCAGGCTTATCTATTTTCCATATAAAAACAGACTCTATACTTGACAAAGAGCAGCAACTTGATTCTTGCCTCATTTCTTTCTGATCATTCTAGCTTAAGACTCTTGTTAGCAAAGAACTGCCCCATGTCATTGACATTATACTTTGTATAACAAAGATTTTCAATTCTAGTGCTAATTCATCAGAATAAAATTCAGCCCATAAATGAGATATGACTTAAGCCTCTCTGTTCTTCACACAATAAGTAACATAGATTCCAGAATACACATTAATTTCACATGTTCTTTACTTTCATTGGCAGTTAAGTTAATCCTCTGGTCAGCTGTCCTGCTTTCTCTATACAGGTCTGTGGAGCTGGAATTCTGCTTTTGAGGCAGGGGACAATATGGGTATTCATACAGATATGACTGCATTTATTTCCCAATATAAGCTTAAAACTGAAATTTCCTTGATCTTTTAATGTACCCTTTTCTCTTTCAAAAGAGAGACAAAGGAAGGGAGAAGAGGAAGGAGCATTTTAAGGAAGGAAGAGGAGAAGGAAGCATTTTTATTTATTTATTTGTTTTAGTTATTACCCCTGGTCCTGGGTCACAACCCAGGTCCTTGGGTTTTACAGGAGCTTACTGGCTTAGCACCTGAGCCACCAGGGTATGCCCTCTTTTTTTTTTTTTTTTTTTTTTAAATCCTGTCTTTCTGAGTAGATTTTTAGTTCATTTCTCTGGAGGTTCTTGTACTTAGGTTAATTGCCATATGTTGACTACCTGTATTCCTGAAGTTGGGCTGGAGATTATGGGTCACTGAATTTTAAAAAAGAGCAAAAAATAAGAGGAAAGAAAAGGAGCTTCATATATAAATATTCTCTTAAAACTGTACAGTGTGGGGTGTGCCCCAGTGGCCTAGCAGTCTAGTACACCTTGGAACAGTCCCATATACATCCCAAGGTCCCGGGTTCAAGACCCAGGGCCAGGATGAACAACTAAATGAAAAAAATAAATAAAGCTCTTCCTCCTCCCCTCTCTTCCTTCCTTCCTGTCTGCCTACTCATCTTCCTTCCTGCCTGTACCTTTCCTTTAAAAAATAAAACAAAACTGTAGGTGTGCTATTAGTAAAATGACCTGTCCTCCCACCTAACCTAAATACTCCACGGTGTCATTTAAATTCCTCTCACTCCTATCCCAAATCCTATTTTAAGGAATGGTATTATATCCTGCACTGGTGTAGGAAAGAGTGTATCCCTAAGAGGCTGAGACCTAAAAACTATTTCATACCTGGACTGGATGAGAAGTAAAGACTTCAATGCAGTTCCTAACCAGGAATCTGTTAAAACTTCAATTTCTGCTCTGAGTCTCTGCAGTGCTTCCTTTCTCTGGGGACTGAGAAGACCTTTGGGAATGAAAGCAGACATATTTATCATTTGACCAAATATCCTTTCTGACATTGAGGAAGCAGCTTCTAAATTTAATTCAGAAATAGTGTGTCATTGAAATAGTCTACTGAGAGAATATATTTTTCTTCTTGGTACAATTCTATAGTAATGCTTGTTAAAATGCCTTTTTCAATTTCTTCTTCATAATGTTTTGCTCGGAGGACACAGATGCAACAATAAAGTCGGCTCATAGATACGCTATGATCAGATTCTGGCACAAGCCTACCTCTCGTCACCAGCCAGTAACATAATTCTCAGACTGTGGGCCACACTCTGAGTAGAACTGCTTTAGAACATGATATGAAGAACCACAGCAGGAAGAGGGATAGTTGGTGAATAGCACAGTTGGAAGAGGCCTCAGCATTCCCAATCTCGTTCTAAAGAAACCGAAGTCCAGAAAGGAAAGGGGTGCTGCCCACCATTACACGGCAAGTTACAGAAATCTTTCCATTTCCATACAGTGCTCCCATGGTGATTGGGCTCCCCCTCACTCAGAATATGTCAGTCTGAGACTCCAAGCTGAATGACCAGCAATCTTAATTGATTTGCATTGCACTTGTGAACCAACTGCAGCTAATAAGAGATTAAAACACTGCATAAGAACATATAATTAAATTCCAAACACAACGGAATCTGATGGTATAATCTTAAAATTTAAGTCTAGCTCTAATTTTTCTGTAGTGAGGGTAAAAAGGAAGACCTGCATTCTATTGCCAATATACCACAAAAAGAGAAGGTATTTCTGTGAAGAATAAAATTGGGTAAAATTTGTTTTCAGACTGATGGTTTCACAATGCAAGTCTAGAATTAGACAACTCTCTTAACGTTTCTGAGAAAAATGAAACAACAAAACCAGTACCTATATGTCATATACTTAACTATTAATATGATGTGGCATTTTTTGTTAATTATATTTTATAAAATGAATAGATGGGTATTACTTTTATTCTGTTTACCAGAATAGGCTCAAGGGATTCTCACAGGAAAAACCAGGTTTAGGTATTCACTAGGTAAAATAAGGATCAAATACTCAAGTTACATAGAAAAACTTACAAAGGAAATGATATGTCTGTGAGAAAGGAAAAGTAAAAAGACTTGGAGTTGTCAAAATAAAAAATACTTTAAATCATGAGGAGAAAAAAAAACAATAAAAAAAAAGGGAATATGAAAAAAGGAAATCAGATCCCCAAAGTCCAGGAGGCCATGAGTTTTAACTGGTTTTGGAGGACTGTAACAAGGAACTAAACCTGTAAAGCCCTATTTTTACTTTCTGCACCACACTGTAAGAAGCATGGTGTGGTAGGAGGCCTCAGCTGACCTGGGGGACTCTACCTCCAGGCAGTTTATGGAATCCCCAAAACTTCATGCAACATTTTATGTGTATTTATATTTTTGAGGGTGACAGTTCTGTTTAAAATATTGTCTCATAAGGTTACATCACTTAAAAAGGAGATGTATGCATGCTAAGACCACTGCATCAGAAATTAGGAGATATTAATTCCAGCTGTGGCAGGGTCACTAACTTGCTATGTGCCCCCCATGATTTTTCATGACGATGTTAATTTCCTCAATTGCAAAATGAGGAATTTAGATGAGATCTCTAATGTCTCTTTTATAATGTGAACAATCTATGGTTAATTCATTCTAAATAATAAAATTTTAGACATAATGTCACATTAACATCTGAGCTATTTCTGGGAAGAGAGAATTTCTAAGGCCTTTCAAGTTGTAACATACAGAAACTGCTAAGTTATAATTCTGGACCTAGTTTTCTGTCTACTGTGTACCCAGTCACTAGCTCTACTTATCTATCCTGATAATTACATATTGAACAATCCATAGAACACATTTCCTATAAGAGGGCAGTTGTGTAAAAAGAACAAAACATCTTTGCAAAGTTATGCTACGAGAAGCCCATGAGAAATGGAGAGCTTCCTCCCTAAAGAGTTTCAATCAACCCTCCATTTTTTTTTAAAAAGTGAATTAAAAAGTTACTGTGGCACAAATTCATAAGCAGTTACCAGGGGTGTGTAAGGAACCCCTGGGAAAGAAAACATAAAATCAAGAGAAAACAGATTATTAGACTGATTGTATGCCACACTTACCACCCACGTTGCTTTTATGCTTATCATAGATTTCTCTCACTTTTCGGTAGCGGAAAGCTAGCTTCCTCATCCAGTCCACCCCGCCCTGGACACCAACAGAGGAGCCGTGACTGCCACTGCCTCCTGAGCCACTAAAGCCATCTGTTGAAAAACTGTAGTTGCTGCAAAGAGAGAGGATGATGAAAATTAAAATCTGTCCTGCAGAAGGTCTTGGCTGAAAGCCACCTGAGACTGTCCTATTTCTGGCATCTGATGTCGACTGATGGTCTTGAGAACCTTCTCCCTTGATGTGTGTATCTTAGAGCTTTTCACAGTCTTCTATCTCACTCACTCCTGCTACTTACATCGCAGAAAGGATGGAGAGGTGGAAAGAGAGGGAATGAGAGGTAGGAACAATTTAAGTACCAGTATCTGTAGAGGTTGGCTTGGGGATGACATCTTTTCATGACAAAATCTATTATAGTAAAAAACAAAAAACAAAAAAACCCCCATATACTCTACACAAATTGTTTGGGCTACACATAATCATTGCAACTATGTAAAAAAGGAGAAATGAGAAAAAACAATGAAAGGAAATATCCCAAAATATTAATAAGATAATGGGGATATTTTCCTTCAGTGATCTGCTGGCTTGTTTCTAAGTTCATGGGTCACTGTGATGGTTTTAAAACATGTCTATGAATACTTCTACACTCCTTTCTAACTCTGCTCCCTTTGGGTCTTGAATGTACTTTGAATGTAAACGGAATACAGTGTAAGTGATGCTGTTAGACTTTAGAGACTAGGCTTCTCTTGATCTCTCTTGGAACTGTCATATGAGAACACTCAAAAGTTGCTCCACACAGAGGCACGTGTAGTGAGTGTTTGAGGCCTCCTGTCATCAATCAGATATGAGAGGTGGGAAGCAGGTCCTCTAGCTCCAATCAAGTTTTCAGATGATCGTATCTTCAACACTATCTTGATTTCAAGCTCAGAAACACACACTGAAAACTACCACATTAAGTCACTTTCAAATTCCTGATCCATAGAAACTATAAGAGGATTAATATTTATTGTTTTAAGTGAATACATTTTTGGGTAAGTTATACAGTAAGAGATCACTATTAGTGCTACACAGGCTGGAAGGGATTAATACCTCCTCAGTAAATATTTTTTAAATGACTGACAGAATTAGAGATAACTTGGTTCACTTAAAAGTCAAAATAAGAGTTCGAATAAATATGGGACTCCACATTTAAGAAAATAAAACTGCCAAGACTTGAGATAGGTAATTACTGGTTAGCTACATGTATAAATGAAAAAAAAAACAAGGTTACAGAATGGGTCATAAACTGCTTCAGATCAGGCTGTTAAGGAGGCTAGTAAAAGCTCCTAAAAATGGTGTTTTATAGCTGAGCAATGCAAAATGTTCATGACCGAATGCTGTTTCTGAAGTAAAATCTTCCTATTCTCCTCAGCACTACAGGAGTAGGTCCTTACTAAGTGATGTGATATGTCCAGTTCTGCTCTATATTTGAGAATTCATGGATGAAACACCGCATTTTAGGGTAGACAAAGGTAAGACTGTTTTTGCCTATGAAAAGAGATAAACATTAAAAACAAACTGACGTGAAAAGATGAAAACTTTTTTCTCTAAGTCTTTATATACAGACTAGATCAATGTTTGGATCATTCTTAGTGTAGACCACTGGACAAGAAGACTGTAGAAGCCAAGAGAGAAATGAGAAGATCGTACAAGCATTCTGCCACTCAGATCCCCTTGGTTTAACTGTGATGTGTTCAAGAATGTCTCCAGAGGTTTATTTCCCACAGTTAGTTTCCTTGGCAACATTCCAGAAGATTATTTGTATCTAAAACCAATCAGTCTAGAAGCACATTGACTGAAAATCTAGCTTTTTCCTCACCACATCATTGCTATCTATTCCTAAGATCCTATTCAAGTTTTACTGCTCCAGTGCTGGCATCACCCTACACCCTCCGATATTACTTTCTTTACTGTGTTTCATCATGCTTTCTCTTGTCACCTTCTCATACTGCATTTCATTGTAACTATGTTTTCTTCTGTCTCTTCCAAAAGACTCTGAGCTCTTTCAAGGCTGGGTCTTTGTTTTTTCTCTGAACTTGGATAATGTCAGGTGTATAACAGGTATATTGATGTTTAAGTCATTATTGTTTTTATCACCTCAAGTCTTGGCCATTGTCATCAGAAGCCACATCTTCCACATGAACCTGGTCACACTCCTGTTAAAAGACAAAACCACACACTATTTCAGTACGGGGAGCAGACATACTATACTACCGTGACACGTTATTAAAAGACCACAAACAATGGCAGGATGACAAAATACCTTTTAGTCTCTTATGTGTGGAGGATCCCTGCTCAGTCCCCTTGTTATTCAATTTCTTTTAAGGCCTGATTCACATCCTACGGTCTTCATGAAATCTTCCTTAAGCATCCCAACCCTCTGTTAGGCATTTATTTCAATAGTTCATTTCTCCAACAGCTCAGAAGGGAATACACTGTCAGGCATGTCTATATCCTACACTAGAACGGAACTCCTATCACATTGTTAGCCTCGTGGCAGCATACATGTCTTATAGCTCCTTTGTGCCCTCTAGCTTAGTCAAGTGTCCTTAGGTAGCATGTACACAATACATTCCTACAGCTGAAATGGATGTTGGTAGAGTGTAGTGTCAAAAATGAGAATGAATGAAACACAAATTTATAAATTAAAACTTAGGAGTTAGAAGAGGTGACCTTAGTCAATTTCCTCATGTTCTAAAAGTCAGGGAAAATAATTTGCCCAGGGTCATATAATTAGCGAGTGGTATAGAAATAGAAAGAGCCCGGGTCTCCTGATCTGAATGCAAGGTTTTATCCACCAAGCCCATGCTACTACTAAAATGCCACCCAATGCCTAACTTGACAGAGTCACAACTGACACAGCCTAGGGCGGTGTGGTGATGTCCACCTGCATCAGAATCCTCTGGGGAAGCCTTTTAAAAATGCACATTCTTGGGTCCACCCTAAACCTACTAGAATCAGCAATTCTGGGAGTGAAGTACTAGAATTTTCATTTTTAACGAGCTCCCCAGGTGATTCTTATGCCCCCTAAAGTTGAGAACCACTGACCTGGGGGCAGGAACACATTCAGGTCAAATTCTTCACAGAACTTTCAGTCCTGAGTGAGGATTATGTCTAGAAAATCATTACAAATACAGTTTGGCAATAATTATTGGCACATAGTAGGTTTTCAATAAATGATTGCTGAATAAAAAACTATGCTGTTCTAACTTATCAACGTGATAAGTTGAGGGAAGATTAATGTATTGTGGAACTTAGAAAAAAGCACTATGGTTCGAGCTCTATTCACTGGCTTGTTGGAGGATTGTCTGTTGGGTAGAATATACTGTATTTCAATAAATAGGATTACTTTGTGTTTATGAAATGCTATCTTCTTTTACATTCAAATGTTTCACTATTTAAAAAACAAACAAGCTAAGTAATAAAGTGGTAGTACACAGTTCAAAGTTGAAAAAGACATGCAGTGTCAAGTCTGTTCCACCCACCTGTGTTCTAGGAATGCATTCCCCTCCCCAGAAATAAAACTATTACTAGTTTCTTGTATAGGAGAGCTGCTTAACTGAGGTCTAGCAGGGGGAAATCACTTTCCTAACTTAGGACTTACATTCTGGTCTTCTGACTCCCAGTCCTATGCTCTTTCGTGTCCACTATACCATGTCCACCTCAAAGATGAACCTAAATGTCAAATTCAAGCAGCCCTCAGTGTTTCCTGGTTCTCCTCACACCTCACACCTCACTAAAATGACTCTGGGATTCAAGGTTAACCTGGACGTGGACAGTAAGCATGTTTAAAATACAATGAATCAGAGCAGTCATTTATAAATCTGACAAATCAAGAACCTATCTTTTAAGAAGGTAAAATTAAAGAGGCAAAATGTCACTAAGAATACAATTAAACCCATCTTAAATATGCTATTTAAGACAGATGAATAAATTAGAGCATTGAATTATGTATCAAATGTCTTGCCCAGTAGGTCAGCATTTTCCCAAATAGGCTAACAATAATTAAAAAAAAATTTTTTCCTTCAAATTTTGGAACGAATTTGGTCAGAACCAAAACTGTGGTGACCTAACTCCTCCTGTAAGACTAGGTGTTCATGACTGGCCAGCTGACCTCTCCATAGCCACCCTGTCTAATCACGTTTCCTTTAAATACATAAGCACAAGCTTAACAGTTACTGAACAAATGGTTCAGTGATGCCTAGAAACAACTTAAAGTGCTTACCTCTAAGTCATTGAAAAACAGATGTGTATCAGCCACTTCAAAAATCATTTCTTCCATTGTTAAACCCGAGCCAATCACTACTGTTGGGTCCTGGAAGACAGTAAGAGGAAAATTTGCTCTACTCAGTATTCACAGAATTGGTTTTGATATTTAAATATTTCAAAATTATTTGTGGTCAAGGTCAAAGTGATATAGGACTACCAAACTGCTCTACTACTGATAAAATTTTAAGAATTTTTAAGTTTTCAGAATCTGGGATTATATATAGTTTTGGACAGTTAAAAATTTCAGGACTTTCCAGAACACTAAACCCACTTTAAAAAAAGCCAGAAAAGCCACTTTTAAAAAAACAGCCCAGGTGCAGCCTGGTAGCCTAACGGTCTAGTACATCCTGGGAGACCAGTACCACTACATCCCAAGGTACCAGGTTCAAGACCTGGGGCCAAGGGAAACAACCAATGTGAACAACTAAATATAAATAAAGTAGCACGCCTGGTGGAGTAAGAAGTTTGGCATAGCCGATATACATCCCAAGGTTCCTGATTAAAGAACTGGGCTGGAGAGAACAACCACTGTGGACAACTAAGTAAAATAAAGTGCTTCTTCCTCCTCTCTCTCTTCCTGTCTGCCTCTGCTCTCGATTCCTGCCTGCACCTAAAAATAAATGTAAAAAAAATAAATAAATAAAGTGCTTCTTCCTCCCCTCTCTTCTTGCCTGGCTACTCACCTTTATTCCTGTTAACATCTTTCCTTTAAAAACAAAACAAAACACCCAACAAAAACCCAAGGTACACCCTGGTGGAGCAGTGGTTTGTTTAGTCACCTCCAAAGGAGTGCAGTCCACATGCATCCCAAGGACCCAGGTTTGGATCCCAGGTCCAGGGAGAAAAAAACAATGTAAAGGACTAAATAAAAACAAAACAAAATGCTTCTTCCTGCCTGTCTGCTCACCTTCATTCCTGCCTGCACCTTTCCTTTAAAAAACACAACAAAAATCAAACACAACACACTTAATTCTGTCTCTAAAATACTGCTATTGTAACATTCATTATCTTTTCTGTGTATACACATACACACAGTGTAACACCAAAAATTAGTTGTCTGAAAAATCTTAACTGAGAAGATAAGGCAAAGGCTGAAGAGTCAAAACATTTGCAGGAAACCAATGAACTTAAAACTTTAAAATGAACATCAGGCCTTAGAGATGTATGTATTTACTTTATACATATTTATAATTACCATAGTTATATCACTTATGAGCTATGACAGCTCATCAATTGATACTAAAAGCTTGTTGAAAGAACTTCTAACAGAAACATCAGTGACAATAAGAAATAGCTGGGAGAGTAAAAAGCAAAGGAAACAGATATTTTTATGAAATTTATTCATTAAAACTGACAAATAAAGAGATGAGGTGATTTAGTGTAAAAATATACAGTCTTTGGTACACCCTGGGGGACTAGCAGTTAGGTCAATGCCTCTGAAGGAACACAGGCCACATACCCCTGGGGTTGAGTCTCAGGCTAGGTGGAAAACAACCAGTGTGAACAAATAAAAATAATAAGAAAATAAAATGCTTCTACCAAAAATAATAAAAGGAAGAAATACACAGCCTTAATCATAAGAACAGCTCATTTTTCTATTAAAACAGATGTGTATACTGATGACTAAAGAAGTTAAAATTCTGTTTGATATAATTAGGGTTTTTTTTTTCACTTTTTTTTAAAAAGGAAAGGTGTAAGCAGGAATGAAGGCAAGCAGGCAGTGAGGCAGGAAGAGAGAGGAGGAAGAACAATTTTATTCATTTAACTTAGTTATTCATCTTGGTTGTTTCCTTTGGCCCTAGGTCCTAAACTGGGAACTTCAGGATGTATGTGGACTATGCCACAGTGGACTAAATGAGTAGGCCACTAGGGTACATAGATATAGTTAAAGAAGGTATATCATCTATTTTAGAAATATATTTAATCTGTGTTTTCTATCTTATCCTGTCTGTCTGTCTGTCTGTCTATCTATCTATCTATGTATCTGACATTTATTCAATGCCTTGTTTGGGTTGTTAAGAGTGATTTAAGGGGTAACAGATCAGTCTTTGGATTTGGATTATATAATACTGAGATTTAAGTCTCATTCTCAATCTCATATTTAGTCTTTACAAAATACCACTCTGAACAAATTTAGCTTTTAGCACTGAACCTAGTCTCTAGCTTTATCATCATCTCTGCCTGACCATACAGCCTGCCTACTACAAGCCATCAGGTGATGTTTACACAGAAAGTAAAAAGCCAACAGAGAAAGATGGAAGTAACAAAAAGTGATTTTAGATACTGTCCATATAGTCAGGAGAGGGACAGTTAAAATAAAGACTCAAATTACCTTCCCATATTTCTGGGCATAGGATCCAGTAAGAAGGGAGTGAAAGATGATGATGGTTTCATCCAAGTCCCACAGAAATACCCGCTGAGGGAGGAAAATATAAAAAACAATATGTGAGCATTCTTTCCAATAACAATGGAATGATAAACAAGCAAACAAAAAAATCAACAAGGAAAATTGAAAAATTACAGATATGTGAAAATTAAACAACACAATCTTAAAATAACCAATGGATCAAAGAAGATACCACAAGTAAAATTAGTCAATACCTCAAGATGAATGAAAAAAACCCAACATACCAAAACTTATGGAATACAGCAAAAGCAGGACAAGAGAAATCTATAGTTGCAAACACATACATTAAAAATGATCTCTCAAATCAATAACTGAATTGTACATTTTAAGGAACTAGAAAATGAGCAAACTAAAACCAAATCCAGCAGAAGGATGAAAATAATAAAAGTTAGAGAGGAAATAAAACAAAGAATAGACTAATATGAAAATCAACAAAACCAAAAAAGACTTATATGATAGACAACTTTTAGCTAGAGTGACTATTACTAAAATCAGAAATTAAAGGAGGGATGTTTGTGTGCTTTGGTGGATCAGCAGTTAGGTCAAATGCCTCTGAAAGACACCGGTCACATATCCCAGGTCTGGGGGAAAATAACCAATGTAAACACCTAAAAGGAAATAAAATAAAATGTGTCCTCCTCTCTCTTCCTGCCTGCCTAGTCACCTTAATAATTTCCTGCACCTTTCCTTTAAAAAAAAAGTGGGGATGTTATTATTTAGAAGAAATATACAAGATACCAAAACTGACTCAAGAAACAGAAAATTATGACTAGACTATCATTGGTAAGGAGGATCAATCAGTAACCAGAAACATGTAAATAAAGAGATGTCTAAACTAGATGACTTCACTTGTGAATTCTATCAAATCCTTAATGGAGAATCAAAACCAATTATTTCTTAAACGCTTCCAAAAAAACTGAAGAGGAAGGAATACTTAGCAATGTGAGGCCAGCATAATCCAGATACCAAAGTGAGATATATACTACCAGAAAACTGCAGACCAATCTCCCTTACAAACATTGATGCAAAATTCCTCAAGAAAATACCAGCAAACAAAATTCAGCAACATATGAAAAGAATTACATGATGACCAAGTGAAATTTGTTCTCAGAATGCAAGTATGAACCAACATATAAAAATTAATGTAATATATCATATCAACTGAACAGAGGAAAAAGATCACATGGCTATTTTAATTAATGCAGAAAAAGCATGACAAAACTTAACACCCTTTAATGATAAAACACTCAATAAGCTAGAGTAGAATGGAACTTCCTTAGCATGATAAAAGTCATAAATAAAAAACCCACAGCTAATATCAAATTCAATGGTGACAAGCTATAAGCTTTATCCCTAAGAGCAGAAATAAAACAAATGCCTGTTTTTGTCACTTCTATTCACACAGTACTGGAAATTCTAGTCAGAATAATATATCCAAAAAGGAAAAAAAGGTATCCAAACTAGAAAAAAAGTAAAATCACCTTTATATAGGTGACAATATCTTATATATAGAAAACTCTAAAGAAATCACAAAAAAATTGTTAGAGCTAATAAATGAATTCAGAAGTCAGCTATCTATACACAAGCAATGGATAAAATGAAAAAGGAATTTGAAAAACAATTCCATTTACAAAAGCATCAAAAACGAACTCCCAAACCAACCTAGGAATAATTTAACTAAGGACATGAAAGACTATACTGAAAAGTATAAAACAGCACTGAAGGGAATTAAAGAAAACAGATACGAATGATATTTTCATGGATGGAAGACTTAACATTGTTAAGATGATAATACTACTTCAAGTGATCTACAAATTCAATGTAATCTCTACCAAAATCCTAAACATTTTTAAAGAACAAGAAAAACATGTCCTACAACACATATGGATTCTTAAGGGACCCCAAATAGCCAAGATGATCTTGAAAAAGAATAAAGTAGGAAAATGCACAACGCCTGATTTCAGAATTTATAACAAAGCTACAGTAATCAAAACTATGTGGTACTATATAAGAACAGACACATAGACCAATGGCATAGAAGAGAGAGTCCCAAAATAAACTAAAACTAAGACATTAAATGGGGAAAAGAAAGTCTTTCTATCAAAAGGGGGCTGGAGGTGTACCCCCAAGGCACAGGCGGTTAAGGTACAGATCACATAAAGCTCATGGACTTAGGCTTGAGATCTGATGTTGGGGGTGGAGAAAGGGGGAAAATGGGAAAGTTACATATCCATAAGCAAAAGAATGAAATTAAAGGACTACTTTACACAATATGCAAAAACTGACTAGATCAAAGACCCAAATTTAAGGGTTAAGATGATAAAACTTTTAGAAGAAAATATTGTAAAATATAGAAAATCTTCATGATCTTATATTCTTAAGTATAAAACTCAAATGTACAGGCAACAAAAGAAAACAGAATTTTATTAAAAATTAAAGTTTGTGCATCAGATGAGTGTAAAAGAGAACAAGAGAAAATAATTGCACATCACATATCTGGTAAGGGACTAATTTTGGAATATATAAAGAATTCCTAAAGCGCAACAACAACAAAACCCAAATACCACAATTTAAAAATGGGCTAAGTATTTGAAAAGACATTTCTACAAAGAAAATATACATATGGCAAATAAGCACATGTAAAGATGCTCAACATCTTAGTCATTAAGGAAATGAAAATCAAAACCACAACTAAGATACTAGTTCACATGCAATAGGGTAACTATTATTTAAAAAAAAAGGAAAATAACAAGTATTGGTGAGTATATGGAGAAATCGGAACCTTCCTGCACTGTTAGGAGGAATGTAAAATGGAGTCACCATTATGGAAAACAGTTCCAAAAAACAGTTGAAAATCAAAGAAATAACTGTGCATGAGCAAAAAGGCAAAAACAAAAATAAACAAAACCACAACAAAATAAAAACAAACAAAATAAAAATAAACAAAAACAAAAAAAAGAGCTGAAAATGGAATTACATGATTCAGCAATTCAGCTTCTAGGTGTATACACAAAATATCTCAAAGAATACCTGTATAGCAATGTTCATAGTATCATTATTTACAATAGCTCAAAGGTAAAAAAAATTCCTAAGTGCCCATCAACAGAAGAAAAAAACAAAAGTGTGGTATACACATACAGTGGAATATTATTCATCCATAAAAAGGGATGAAGTTTGGATACATATTACAATGTAGAAGAACATTAAAAACATTTTGCTAAATAAAATAAGCCTGATACAAAAGGTTAGCTATTATATGATTTCACTTGTATGAGACACCTAAAATAGGAGAATTCAGAAAAATATAAAGGAGAATAGAGGTTATCAGGGGCTAATGGGAGGGGAAAGTGGGATGCTAGCGTGGGTATAGTGCTTAGTGGGTATAGAGTTGTTTGGGATTATGCAAAAGTTCTGGAAATACAATGTGATAATGGCTCAAACAATACCATCAATATACTTAATGTCACTGAATTATATACTCACAAAGAGCTAAAATAGCAATTTCTGTTACATATATTTTATCTCAATTAAAAACAATGATTCCATTTTTCCCAAGAAATACACCAGGACTTTAGGGTTTTTGTTTTGTTTTCTTTTTCCCCTCAAGAACCAAAGGGGAAGAGCATCTCAGGTGTTGAACAGAGCCTTAATATACCTATCAAAGACATATACTGATTCATTTTAAAATATATCATTTCCAAACCCTTCTTAAATGATCTCAATATAGAAAATTGAAAACAGAAAACTAAATGATTTAAAAACTCTGTTATTAGTATTTTATGTGACTTTCTAATAATGAAGCCAAATATATGATCAAAATAAACTTCCATAGTTCCTAACCACAGAATGCGAGTGCCAATCTCATTAGTAAGTTACCAGATCTAGTTGCATTTTTCACACACACAAAAATGACCTCAAACACTCTTGTTCTCTCATTTTACTTTGGTATTTATTAATGAAGAATAGTGACACACAACCTCTGCTTTCTGAATATGATGCATTTGTTCTTTCTGTTCTCCTCTGGAATATAGAGAACAGTTTGTTCTTTCCCTTCAAAAAAGTTACCTGGATGCCTAAATTCAGAAAAGCTTTTGGTGAGCAACAATGAAGAGCAGCTGGCATAGAGAACTCTCGGCCAATTCAATTTCCCTTGCTGAATTAAAGCTCACACAAACACAGAAACACACTATCTCCAGAAATTTCAGATATATGTTTGATTAAACTTAAGAAATGAGAAAAAACAAAGTAGGTAATGCAAATGAGTTTCTTCCCATACTTCCAATTCACTGTCCTGGGAAGAGCTGGCATCAGCTTTCCTCTTGCCCCGGTTCTTGCCAGTCATGTTTTTCCTGGACTGGTCATCAGCATCTTTACTTGGTGTAGTCTGAGACAAAGATGGGCTTGCAGAAGGGTCTCCTGAAAAGGAAAAGTAAGACATATACTGTCAGAGGCTACAAGAACCACAGGTGGAAGGGGATCAGGCAGGTCCTTAAGAGTCACATTACAAGAATAAACCAAACTTTACCCTAAGCAATATGTGAATGCAGAGCTAGCTACTCGCTCGGCATCAATAGCTCCTAACATCACTAAGTTACAACTAGAACTTATATGCCTGCCTCTCAGTGGAAGAACACATCTATGATGTTTTGCCAAAAAAACTAAACATGAATCTCATCAAACTTCAGATCAGAGTTTATCAAATTGCCACAACTGACATTTTGGGTCAGATAAATTTTTGTCATGAAGGGACGTCCTATGCATTTTACGATCTTTGGTTAAGATGGTTGGCTTCTACCCACAAGATGCCAGTAGCACCTCCACCTAGTGTGATAACCAAATGTCTTTAGGGGGCTGAAGGAGGGAAGGAGTAGCAGAATACCTCTAGTTGAAAACCACTACTCCAGATTAATTTACCAGTTTACAATAAAACACAGAAGGCAGCAGGACATGTCAAATTATCCTATAAGGCTATAATTGGTAAAATTAAGACTAGGAAATGGTATGGGATAAACAATTCCATGTCTTCAACAAATAAACTATAAGGGGTAATAAAAAAGATGGGGGAATTTATAGGTTGAAAAAGACATCAAATATGTATCAATCAATCATAAATATATAGGTTTAACTGCATTCTAATTTAAGCAAACTGAAAAAAAAACAATTCCTAGCATTTATGAGAAAACTAGAAATAAATATGAATACCTTTTGGCATTTTATCTTATGGAATTGTTGAATTATTCTAGATGGGATAATGGCATAATGTGATTATGTTCACAAGTATTTATCTTTTAGAGGCATGCTGTCTGGAATTAGGGGAGAGAATTGAATGAAGTATAGTTAAAACAGGATTGCTTATGAGTTAATTACTGAAATGGATATGTAAGAGTTCATTAGACTACTGTGACAATTTCTGTGTTTGAAATTCTCCATTATTAAAAAATTTAAATTGTTAAAGAACAAAGACATTTAGAAAAAATGAATTCAAAATGAAAGCACTGATACAATAATTATTTCAAAGTTATATAAGTCTGAAGAAGACTGGCTAAGGCAAGATGCACAGAAAACTAGCTCATGCAGAGCACTGCTTTTAAAAACCCAACGGTGCTAATAACCAGTTTTCCCTCAGGCTACAGGGTGTAAAAGTAAACCACCAAATTTTCATGAAAAAAAAGATGAGTAAAAATGTGTGTATATGTTTATTGAATTTGTATATAAAGTCTTTACGTCAGGAATTTAATTCATTCATATATTTCAAAGCTCTGAATCTTTATTCTTTTTTAAAGGGAAAGTGAAGGCAGCAATGAAGATGAATAGGTAGACAGGCAAGAGAAAGAGGAGAAGAAACAATTTTTTTTTGTTTTGTTTTGTTTTTTAGTTGTTCACATTGGTTGTTCCCCCCAAGGGATCCAGGATGTAAACCTAGGCCCCTGGGATGTATGTGGACTGCACTCATCCGGAGGCAGCTAACCTAACCTATACTCCACCAGAACAGAAAGAGAGAAGAACAAGCATATATTCATTTTTATTTAGTGGCTCAACTTGGTTGTTCTCCCCTTTCTTGGCCCTGGGTCTTGAACTTGGGTCTTTGAGATGTATGTACATCACACATCAGAGGACTTAACCATTTAGTCATCGGTATACCTGAACCTTCTAAGTCTGTAGGTCGAATTTTATGGTATTTCTTTGTGTGAAGTATGTGTTGGGGGAGAAGGACCACTGCGCTCCTCAGAATCTCAAAGATATATGACACAGGAAAAGTTAAGTACTGCTGCTCTGAGCAGAAGTTCAAAATAGGCACAGATTAAAACCGGAGTCTTCCAACTTATAAAAAATGTCCTGGGATTCTGAAGTCCCCTGTAACATGCAGACTTAACCTACAGGGAGGTGAGGTGGAGTTTGAGTCATTAACAAAGTCTTTTCATTCTTGGTACTTTCTGTTCACAGCATCAGCATTCAGCATGCAGTGAGTGATTCACTACAGACTGGTTCCAATGTTTAAATAAGCCTCCCCTGAGATGAAAAGTCAATAGCAATGGTGACAGTGACCTAAACCAGAACAAAATAATCTTCTCCGTCACCTGACAGATGAAGTGTCCTGAAGTCCAAGTTTTTAGAACTGTGGTGCTTACCAGAGGAAAGTCTCTGTGCTGCAGGGGCAGGTACCATAACACTGGACTTCTCCGTCTGGTATGTGGCTGCTGCTAACGTGGTACTCTCAGCGTCACTGTTGGTCTGGCCTGTGACTCCAAAGCTGGAGGTGGGGTAGCAGGTCTGGTACTGACTCTGACCAAGGATAGTGTAGGTGGGATAGTCCTGTAGACCAAAGGGGATAAGAGAGGAAGACAAGACTCTTAGAGTACACTAATTTCAACACAAGAGGCTTTCATGTGCCTCTTATTCATAATTATTTTTCCAAAACATTAATTTGACTTCTCATTTATCTACTATTAGCCTTCCACCAAAACCAATTTTCAAAATGCAGTTTGTGGAAACCTAACAATCATGAGGAGGAGCTTTAAGGACTTACAAACAGAAGGCTCAGGGGGAAGAATCCCAAGCACTCTACACACTTTTTCTACTATGAAAGCACTTTTCTTTTTCTTTTATGTACTGAATTACTGCACACATTCCTGCACGGAATTTTTTAAGGAAAGAGTCTATTCTTTAAGAAGTTTATAAATCAGTGCACTAGATGGTAGTTCTTCTAAGAGGAAGTGAGTTTAAACAAAAATAAAAGCACATGACCTAAGGTTTCCCAGTTTAAAACGGATGATCTCCTTTTAAAAACAATTTTTCTCTAGAAATAGTTTCTTTAAAATGCTGAGAGGAAGCTTTTGGTGGTCTCATTGGCACATGTCAAAATGTATCAAACTATGTAATAAATCAATAGTTTACTTATGTCAATGATACTTTAATGAAGTTGTAAAATGGAAATAGTGCACCGCTCATATACACATCTTTAAAAACTTCACTGATAATGATGCTGGTGATAAGTAGAAAAAGTTAGTTGAACAAATCAATTATTTATAAAGAATACAGAGATCTACCACAGTCTGATATAATTCACTGTGTGTACATGGACGGGAGAAGAAAATAATAAAGGAAAGACTGTCGGACCAACTGAACTCAAGGGAGATAAAAATCTAGCAGGAGAGATGGCAAACAAAAATTTTAAATGTTGGGTATAAATGATAAGTTCAACAAGTAGAATACAAATAAAAACAAATATCACCACAGACTGTAATAGTCAGAGTTTTCTGAGCTAAATAGGCAGAGAGGTTAAGAATGTCAATAGACCCTGAAAAGGTTTTAAGGGGCCAGAGATGTTGAGTCTGGTTCAAACAAAGGATTTCTATAGGTGTGAACTACTGGTCAAGGAATATGACTTAGACTTTTAAGGTAATGGTGTACAGCTTGTATGGGACAGGAAATGGAGACTATCACATTCAAACGAACAAATTAAAATGCAAAAGGATTCTGAATAGATGAACAACAGGATAAAAAAAAAGGATTTAGAAAAAATTAATCAGATTATGTATTAGAAAAGGGGCAGGCTGACAGAATAACTAGAGATGAGTCGATATAATAATTGTGGTAATTCAGTCCGAAAAGGGAAAAAAACAAAACATGAACTTCAGAAAAAGCTGGATTAGGATGGGTGGAGAAAAAACACTGAAGGTGACTGGTTTGGTTTTAGAACTAGGTCTGTTAAAAAACAGTGTCACTGACAAGAATAGAGAAGTCAGGGGGAAGTGGTTTTAGTTCTGGAGGACAAGGAGAAAGGGTGGAAGTGAAAAACTGGTTGTAGGTATGGTGAACTTAGAGAAAGTCGGACATTAAAGAAAAAGTGTCCATCAACTAGCACAAAGTCTGGCGATATGAGGGTGGGACTAGAATTTCCTTTCAGAGGTGAAAGGTAAATATATTCAGAGTAGTTAAACATTTCTGGGGATGAAGTAATAAACATATGAAAAACTAAAAAGACTGTCTGTGACAGAAGACAGGCTCAAAAACAGAAGAAATAGAGAGGCAGGTAACACCCTAAGAGTACCAGGTACACAGAAGGATTTTAATAAATATTTGTGAAAAAGAATGAACAAATTCAAGAATAGTCTAACATAATCATGCACCAGAATATTAATGCTAATTGCAGTCAGAAAAAGAGATCCATGGAGACAGCTGTTGGTAATAACAATTGCTGCAGAAAAAAATAAAAACTGCCACAACAAAAAAACGTAAAACACTGAATGAAGATGTTACGAGTTATCAAATCATAAAGAATTTATAGAACAGAGATTAAGACAAGACCACAAAGATTCACAAAGGAATAAGGGGCTAAATATAAGTGTGGGTAATGTTTACTCACTCCACAAATATTTATTATTTGTTTTAATGTATGTGCCAGGCATTGTTCTGAATGCCTGAATGAATTCTGGGAATATGTAAGTGAACAAAATAGAAAAAAAATTCTTCCCCTGTGGAGCTTACATTCTAGGTGTGAGGGAGTAGGAGGAAAATATCACTCAGAGACTTAAAGGGGAATGAGGGAAAATAGTTGGTAGCCTGAGAAACCATCTAGGGTTCCAGTTCGGTGGGTAACCAAATAAAACTCTCCCCCCCATCCACAGTCCATACCGGTTATTTCTTAGATTGGCAACCTGACCATGAGAAGAAGAGAGGAAGAGCAAGCTAGATGAGATGAATGAAACAGGATGAACACAAATATTACTGTACCTGGTTTGAGATGCTGGAAACTGCTGCTGCTGGGATATTGGCAATTGTAGATGAAGTGGCTATCAGGCTGGCATTTGAGCTTGAAGCTATTGGATGGAGAGTTAAAAGATATTAAAAATATTATGTAAAAGACTATAAGAGACTGAAAATATATTAAGTAAACAGATCTACAAGAAGACAAGGAACAGTGGCAAAGGAAACAAATACTGGTTTTGCTCTTCTGCATGCCATACCTTAATTTAGACTTGATTAGAAGCAAAAGAGTTCAATAATTTTTCTGTTTCAACTGTAGTCTTCAATTCTTTCTAAAAAGTCCCAGACCGGCACACCCTCGTGGAGCAGCGGTTGGGTTGATTGCCTCCGAGGGAGCAAGCCACATACCCCTGGGTTCCAGCCCTGGGCCCGGTGAGAGACAACCAGTGTGAACTAAATAAAAAAATAAAATAAAGATGCTTCTTCCTCCAATCTCTTTCTGCCTGCCTGACTACTCACCTTCATTCCTGCCTGCACCTTTCCTTAAAAAAAAAAGTCCCTGACTGATAAATAAAACACAATGCACTGGCTCATACCAATGAGATCAATGAAATCAGAAGTTAAACCAAATCACTCTAGTACACCTTCTCCAGCAGCTGAAAAACGACTCACCTGCAATGTGACTGACTTACTGACAGTCAGTAGAAACAAAAGAAAAACTGTTGTCTGGTAAACCTACCTGTTAATGCTACACTATGATATTTATTGTCACTTGACCTAAACTGCACCTTTTCTGATGCAACACAATTACTCTGAGAAACAGCGCTGGTACTCCAAATTCTAAAGTGCTGAGAGTTGCTTCTTGGGCTCTATTCAAGTAATGAATTGTTAATAGGGATCAGCAAACAATCATGATCTGACATTTAATGATTTTACCAATGAGCCAAGAGAAAACTAAAAAAAATATTAAATATTATTCTAGCCAGGCAAAAATGTGCTCTGTAAGTTATTTAAGCTATCTGTTTTGCGCAACGAATTTGGTTTAAGTTTTTCATACACTTCTATCATAGAATCTAACAGAATTTTAATCAAATCCTCAGCGACTGGTATTTGTCACAATGATTTTTTTCAGAATGTAAGACACTCCACTTCATTTACCATAAGTAGACTGAGACATGGTTCTCACCAGTCACGCACCTATTAAGGGTTACCATTCAATAGACCTGACTATCTATCCAATTAGCACCAAAGTCCTCTAGAGGAAAAGTTGAGAGGAAAACCTCCATTAAGAGGAGGGCGGGTCGGTGCGACCTTGTAGCTCAGGAGGCTGAGACAGCTGGGGTGTGGACCAATAAAGCCAAGGAACCCTGAGTTTACACCCAGGGCTGTGGGAAGGGATACCAAAATAAACAAATAAAAATGCTTCTTCCTCATTTCCCTTCCTTTCTCTCTAAAAAGAAAAAAAGAGTACTTGCTTCGAATAAAGTCTAGAAGAGATTAAGGCAAATCAGATATGAGGAATAGTTATTGCTGCAATCCCAACTTTTAGGTAAAGAACTCAAGACAAAGAAGAGTTTAAGTAAATTTGTCTACAGTCATGAAACTAGTATTTGGATGACAATCTGGATCTCCCAATTCTTTATCCAATGCCCTTTCCTTAGAGTCAGTAGCTGACAGATGGATCAGGTTTCCTGACTCCCCAGGGAGATTTTCTTTCCTAACTACTTCTTCCCCAAGGGGAACTAAGGGAACTAAAGGACTATTAAGAGCTTTCTTAAACCCAACAACTTAAGTGAAACAAATTTTATAAACTTACAAGTGGTATTTCCTTCCCACTAATATTCACCTTCTTCTCTACCGTGGTTTAAACCATTCCTTTTACAAAGAACTACAAAGAAATTACTATTTAGGCATGCCCTGGGTGAAGCAGTAGTTGAGTCTGCTCCCTCTGGCCAAGTGCAATCCACATACATCCCAAGGATCTGGGTTCAAGCCCCCAGGTGGCAGGGATGGGGGAAATGGCCAAGATGAACAACTAAATAAAAATAAATAGTGTTTCTTCCTCCTGCTTGCCTACTTGCTTTCATTCCTGCCTGCACTTTTCCTTTAAAAAGTTAAAAAAAAAAAACTATTCATAGACTGAATGACTCTAAGTAGTTTTCAGTCATCTTTATAGGAAAACAATTCTGAGTAGAATCCAGATTCGATTACCAGTACATTATGCTCGATAAGACTGCAAAAACAGATGGAACACAGGTGATTAATCTAGTGTATACTACTCTTTCCTTTCTATTAAAAAAAAAAAAAGGTAGAATAGTTTTAAAGTTTAAGTGCAGGCAAGACTAAAGGTGACCAGGCAGGTAGGAAGAAAAAGAAGGAAGAAGCATTTTATTTAGTTTTACTTAGTTGTTCATCTTGGTTGCTTCCTCTGGACCTGGGTCTTGAACTGGGGACCCTGGGATGTATGTGGACTACAACATGATGGGTTAAACCACTAGGTCACCAGAGCATGCCTCTACCCTCTTGAAAGTGTGTAAATGCTTGGAGGTGCAACTCATTCTTATCTGATCTCTACATGCATGGGGATGGGGAAGATATGGCTGATAAGAAGTTTTATAAAAGTAACAATTTTCGGATGACTTAACTGAAACTGAACTGGGCCGGAGGTAAAAAGGTAGACCTTACCACAACTGGCCATGTACTCTTATTACTGCTGCTAATCAAGCATAATGACTTGATTAGTTGTTAATAGTGAGTTCGCAACAAGCGCCATACTAAAAATTATGAATTTCTCTCAGAAAGAGTGGCTTTCACTATAGGAGATATTGGCCTACTGATCTAGAAAATTTATAGGGCCCAATAATACTTCTTTCTCTAACTCAATCAAATAATGTCTAACATCTGTCATTCATACATTCAGCCAATGTCTCCTGTGTGCCCAGAACAAACTGTTCTAGTCCCTGAAGGATAGAGAAGTGAACAAGACAACATTAGTCTTCAGTTTAAATTCTATTAATAGAAGTTAGACATACATAAATAAGCCATATTTATTTGGGTTCTCGTAACCATCATTGAACTCACGCTAAACTTATCTTTCACTGCAGTTGCATCACAGCATGCCCTAACTAAAATACAGCTATGACAAAAAGTCAGGCAACTCTGAAAAAGTACTGATGATTCTGCATAAAAAATATATGCAGGTCAGGGAACCCTGATGGAGTAGCAATTAGGTTAATAGCCTCTGAAGGAGCACAGGTCACATACCCATGGGTTCAAGTCCTGGGCCCAGGGGAAACAAACAGGATGAACAATTAAATACAAATAAAATAAAATGATTCTTTCTTCTCTCTCTTCCTGAATGCCCACCTACTCGCCTTCATTCCTGCCTGTACCTTTCTTTTGAAGAAAAAGAAAAAAAAAAGGGGGGGGGGGTCTTAACAAAAACAGTATTCAACTATAGACTTAAAATATAAAAGCACCATTCACAAAAATTAACTCAAAATGGATTAAAGACTTGGACAGAAGACCAGAAACCATAAAATTCTTAGAAGACAAAATAGGGAAAACATTCCATGACATCAGCCTTAGGGAGGTTTTGGGGGACTTAACTCCAGTAGTAAGGGAAACAAAAAGAAAAATGAACAACTGGGACTATACCAAACTAAAAGTATTCTTCATAGCAAAAGAAAACATCACCAAAACCAAAAGGCAACCTACTAACTGGGAGAAGACAATTGCACTTCGTATTTCTGACAAGGGCTTAATATCTAAAATATACAAAGAACTCAAAAATAACAGAAAAACAGGCAATCCAATAAAAAAAATGGGAGGAGGAATTGGAGAGAAGTTTTTCTGAAGAGGATATGCAGATGGCCAACAGGCATATGAAAAGATGTTCCTACTCCCCGGCTATCAGAGAAATGCAAATTAAAACAACATTGAGATATCACCTTAGTCTTGAGAGACTGGCTATTATCCAAAAGTCTGGAAACAACAAATGCTAGTGAGGATGTGGAGAAAAGGCAACACTTTTACACTGTTGGTGGGAATTCAGATTGGTACAACCCCTGTGGAAAACAGTTTGGAGATTTCTCAAAAAGCTGAAGATGGAAATCCCGTATGATCCACTCATCCCACTTCTGGGTATTTACCCAAAAGATACAAAAACATCCGAAGAGATTTATGTAACCCCATATTTACTGCAGCCCTATTCACAATAGCTAAGAACTGGAAACTACCTAAGTGTCTAATGACCTTAGAAGAGATGAAATCCTGTCATTTGAATAAATATAGATGGATCCAGAATGGATTATGTTAAAAGAAGTAAGTCAAAAGAAGATAGATGGATACCAGATGACCTTAATCATAGGTGGAATTGAACAGACAAAATAAAGGACCAGATGAAACAAAACCAACCCTTGGCCACTTGCAACAAAACTGAGGTGACCAATAAGGAATGGGATGGAGGCGGGGGGCAGAGGGGCAGTAAATGGTGATGGAGCCCACTGGACAATGGTGAAGAAAATTTGGTGATTTGGTGGAGGGCAGGGTGTTTTGACATATATATGAGGAATGGGGGACCTATACATATGAGTTTATTTTAATGTGTAAAAATTTTATTTTTTTAAATTTAAGATAACAGAATTTATAATATTATTGTATAAATGCATATATGTATAAAATTTCGTATTATATAAAATATGTTTTGATTAATTTATTTACATGCCAGTAGATAACCTATATATGCCCTGCGTAAATATACTCCACTTTGGAAGCCACTGGTGTAATGGAAACTACACAAGCCTTAGACAATCTGGGCTCCAATTTTGTACCTTAATTACTGACATAGTAATCCAAGGACATTCACTAAATATCTATACATTCTACATTCATCCCTTGTATGGGGATTTAAAAATGTATATATAAACTTCTGTAATATTTTATATAAAATATTCTCAAAAATTTTCATAGAATATGGATGGTATCTCATATTTTTATTCTTAAGAGCTGTGACAAGGGAAAACTTTTAGATATAAATGCTAATTAAGAGTGAAGAACTTTTATTATAATTACTTATATATCATTTGATGAGGGAACAAAAGTTTAATGGAAAAGAGCTGTCTGAAAATTTCCTTTTTTACTTGGTCACATTTATGTTTTCTCAGCAATTATTTAAATCTACTCCTGAATTAATAAAGCAAAAGATATTTACCTAAAAATAAAAAATAAAAGCAACAGTAATAAAATATGCAACAAAAAGTACAAAAGAAGAGAATCAAGTAAGACTCAAGGAGCTTTTATTATTATACATCGAAAGGCGAGCTCTCCAAATGCCAGCAGCACGGCTAACAGCGTGCACTGACAATGGAGCTGCACAACCGCTGAAGAGAAAAGGCTCTTGAGAACGATCCTCCTTAGACCCCCAAGACTGTGAGCTCACATAGTCAACATAGAGAAACAGCTTTAATCAGCAGACTGTTTACAGCATGGTGACAAGCACAGAGGAAAAGTGACATTGCCCTAAAGCATACAGATTAATATGAGGGCAATGAATATAAAAGTTTGTCCAGATTTAGTTTCTACCCACCTCTTTAATTTTATGTATGTCTCTCCATTATCCTTACTCACGCTGATCTTCTTTGAGTAACTCACAACAAGATAACCTCTTTCTCACTCAAGGACCTTTTCAGTGTTTCTCTGTTTAAATCGTTCTCCTTGGTCTGTCCCTCTTGCCCTCCTAGTATGATAGCTCTGCCTCAGTATGTGTGGTTCAGAGACTCTCAAACCCCTCTATTAAAACTAACTCCTTTCTTGCTTTCCCAAACAAAGCAATCTATTTCTTCCTTTTAGGACACTTTTCAATGTACCTGCTTGTTTTCCATCTCTCCCACTATTCTATAAGCTCCAGAAGGTAACCCCCTGCTATCTGACCCACTATCTGCAATCACCAGAGCGCCTGCAGCACAGGTGTAGCTTCTGCAGACACTAGGTGCGAAGGGAAAAATCATTATCATCTGCTAGATCAGGAGTTATCTAGAGGCTGACAGTTGGGTGGATTCCTAAAACTTACTTCAGTATGTGAATATGTGAACAACATAACTGATAAAAACTCAGCCAATTTCTGATCAATAGCAATTGTGCATATATTGGTTAAAACTGACGCCTAATAGATCATTTATCATTTTACTCAATTTTTTAAAATCAAATACTGACTTCCTACTATGTGCAAATACTGTTCCATGTGCTTGGGTTGCATCAACTTTCCCTTAAGGAGCTTAGTCAGTCCTCTCTAAAAATTGCAAGAATTTCCTGAGCAAGGTTTCTCACACTATTGGAGTGGAAGTTTATAGATTAGCAGGGCTAGAATGATGCAAGGGATAATGGAGTAGAGCTAGAGACATCAGTAAAAACTCATGTTTAGCCTAGTATTGAATACTTGTTACATACAGACTATAATTATGTGTATGTACATTCGTCAGTATACGCACATATATTTCTTTGCTGTATCAGCTGAGAAAGCTAAAAAGAAGTACTCCTGCAGCAATGAGCATCCCTTATGCCCAGATCTTGGTGTCTAATACCATCCTCGCCAATAAAGAGAATCAGTGTTTCATGAAGAAGTGACTGATAATCGCACTGGGGTAGGTATTATACAAGCTGAGCCTGGAGTATCGTGTAATATCTAGAAGCAAGTGCTGAAAACACTATACTGAGAGAGGGCGGGGTATGTCAAAAGGCATAGGAGTCAACTGAAAGAGCTCCCCATGGCCAAGCTGGAACAATAACATAAAGCAATACTGAATTATAATCCAAAGTATAAAATAAATATCTATGTATCCATAAACAAGTGATATAATACATAAACAGGTGAAAATGAAAATCTGTTAGGCAGAAGATTCCAAATAAGCTCTGTGTAGCTACAAGACTTAGTTTCTACCCACTGCAAGGTATCCAGTACTGTAAAGGAAGGCGAGCATAAATCCTCAAGCGTGGGCTGCACCATTACTTCTGTCCAATGAGCACAATATGGAAAAGGGCAGAAGGTTACTTTAAAGTGACAAAACCTGACAATACATCAACCAAGTGATTCAAGTCAATTTCATAAATCATAAATCATGTTGATAGTCTATACGGTTGATATGATCTTCCTAAAAACCTGTAACACCAGGTTTTTTGGTCATAGGGGAAACTGTGAGTAAAGAGGGGATAACATAACGATCTGCTCAATATTTCTCTAAATCTAAAATTATTTTAAAAAATTAAGTCTGTTGATAAAAACAAAACAAATATGGTCAGAGAGACTACTGTGTATTACCAACAATACTAGAGCCCAAAGACATTCATTAAAACTTAAGATTAAGTTAAAATTAATTTTGCCACTTGAATATCAATCACTTAAATAATTTCAACTGAAGAAAATAACCACAGATTGGTCCACACCACTACAGAACTCTAAGAAAAGATTGATAGAAAGAAGCCAGATCTACTTAACTGAAGGATTTTTATAAGCATGTAAAGGCAGTCATTTTTCATTTATGGTAGCAATGTTAATCAAGCCAAAAGTCGCTTGCATTTGATTTTTGAGATAATTTCCTTAATTTCCCTGGGGAAGACAGGCTGCCATGAATTATACAATGCTTTTGACTGTAATGAGGGGGACACCAGCGTTTTGAGCACTTAAAAAAAAAATCAATATAGTGCTCTTTTTTTTAAAGGAAAGGGGCAGGCAGAAATGAAGGTGAGCAGGAGGTAGGAAGAGAGAATCAGTAGAACTTATTTATTTCATTTAACTTTTCATCCTGGTTGTCCCTCCTGCCTTGGGGTGTGAGCCCAGGCCATTGGGATGTATGTGGAGTGTGCTGGCTGGAGGTCATGAAATTAACCATGAAGCCACCCAGTCACACCAATGCTCATTTTCAATCTGTAGAATGATTAGGTAGTTACCTAACGGGAAAGAAGTAGCCTTGGATAGCTAATATTCACCATCCAAGATAAAGGAAAAGTGGGGGTGAGGAGAGTGATGCTGCCAGTGGAGAACCCAGGTAATTCAAATCATCCAAAAATACTCATTTCATTTAGCCAACTATTTAAACTTTATTTCTACCATTTTCCCTTCAGAATAGAGAGTGAAAATTGATAACTTGATAGTTCACTTTTGTACTAATATCTACTCTGTGTCAAAGTTCTATTGAATAGTAAAAAGAGTCAAAAAAGAGGAAAATGAATTTAGATATTTGTGAGTTTGGGTTCTCAAAAATGGGAATGATATTGATATCATGACTCCAATACTGAAAATCATAAATATTGCACTCATTCTCTGGGGTGAGACTGCCCAGCTTAATTATTATCTTTCATTTACTGACCTTCACAGGTTAAAAAAGCAAAGTGCTTTTCTATATCTTATGTTCCCCATCAATAAAATGGGGTTTATCATAGTACTTCTCCCACAGGTATGTTGTGAAGAGTATATGAGCATCACTGAACTACTGCTTAAAACAATGCCAAGAATATAACACTTAATAAACACCAGTAATGATCATTATTAGGAAAATGGAGGAAACTAGGCTAATCAAAAAGAAAAAAAAAATGTACTAACAGTAAATTAAGATAATGGCTAGAGAAATTAAAGGGTATTTTCATGACTCCCCTCTAAGCATGGGTCCTAAAAGACCCCCAAAAGGTAGTTCCTCTTATTTTACAAGGAGGTAGAAGGGAACATAGTTCTCAAGATTCCTTCAATTTGAGAAACAACTATTGAGGAGCAGTGGTTCTACACCTTGATAGAGGACTGTTAATATAAAGGCGAACCCCTTACTTTTCTCTCACGACCTAGGCGGAATTGCCACGATTGCTGTTTAAGAGGGACTTGGCTACTAAATTTGCCTGTAGCTGGAACCAAAAGTTCTATCAACCTACAGAAATACTTCATAAAAATGAAAGGGAATAGAGAAGACAATAAAATTATGCTCTTGAATTCTGTCTCCCTGGGTGTGTTCCCAATTGGGGCGGGGGGGGGGAGACAAAGAATGAAAGAAGGAAGGGAAAATAAGCAAAGAGGAGACTGTAAACAATAGGAGGTAAAAGTAGTTTAGGACAAGGTCTTAGGAATGTAGTGAACAGCTGTTTGTAATACATCAAGCAGAAGTAGTTCTCAATCACTGAAATAAAAAGTTAAAACTGAAAATGAAAATATTTTCTTTAATCTACAGCAAAATATCATTTATATTTTAAGAATACTTCAGACAAGTTTTTGCTCTCCCCCACACCCCACTGCTCTAGCAGATATATGATAAAGAATCAAATTTAAAAGCTGAGAGAAATCAGAGGAAAGGAAGCAGTTATGAAGTCAGGTACATAGACATTAATTTCCAACTTGGAGTAATAACAAATTGCCTGAATTGGATTTTGAAAGGAAGGGAATTAATTCAATAAGTGCCCTTTGAGTTTCTTTGTCTTCATTTCTAATATCCAGTCACAATCCTAACCTTTCAGAGGAAGCTTATGTCCTCTCGCAGAGATGTTTACCATTCAAGCTTTAATGTGGTGCTTCTCATCGTGAAATAGAAACAAGATTGAACTTTTTGAGCAAGAAAAATGTTCTCATCAAGATGACAAATCACATCAGTAAAGCAACATACATCTCAAAATTCCAGTATATTTGGACTTTACATAAAAGAAGTCAGCAAAGTTCTAACCCGGGGAGTCTTCATTTACAGAACAGAATGCCACTGAGAACAGCCTAGAAGAAAATCAGAGAGGCTTTGTGGACACCAACATGCAAAAGGGAAGGCTTCACTTCTACTAAGCAGCTCACATTCAAGGGCTAAACTACTTACAAACCACACTCCTGGGCTCTGGTGTGCCTAACACAAAAAGCATGCAAAATATCACCCCCTTCTATTTGGGAAGCAGAGCATCTGTATCACCCAGTTTGTTTGGAGATACAGGTAGATTAAAAACAAAAAAAAACAATAATTTTTTTTTAAAACACACACAACCATGCCTATTTACCTTGAATGGGATAAGAATAATGTGCTGGGCTTGGCTGGCTTGTGGTTAACCCTGTAGTGCAGGTAAGAACACTGTGTTGACTTGGAGATGGAGTCTGAATTAAACCACTTTCAGGTTTCATACCTGGCCACAATGCACCTGAATCAGATAAATTGGACCAATTACAAACAATACACTGGTACTGGAGAGCATGGCTATGCTTTCAATTATCAGCCAGTAGGTTTAAAATCTAAATCTTAAAACAAAAATTAATTTGCTTGTAAGAGAAAATTATTGATTCTCCCATTTGTAATATACCACAAGCAAATACAATTTCAAATAACTGAGAGGTGGGGTCAATACAAACAAAAATCTTGTCAAAAACCCCCTATAATGCTATGTATACAAGTTCATTCCAGTGGTTGGGGGGAAATGACCAGGGTTCAGGAAAAAAGTTATTGCCACCCAACTGGAATATTTGTTGCAAAGGGTGCCTGATGCACACATACACTGATTAATCATTTAGGTAGGAGACATTTCAATTAAGTTTAAATTTCACTTACCCATTAAACAAGCAACAAATTTATCTAAAATGTACTCAATACATCTCTGCCTTCTTAATCTGTTTATTACCTTTGTTTCTTCTGATTAGGAAGACATACTTGCTCATTTGCATATAATAAAAACATTACAGAACTGTGAAACTTAGAAAAAGTCATATATAATCAAATCCCACCACCCAGATTTAACCATTAACACTTTGCAGAAAAGTCACTCAGATTTCTTCTATGATTTTTATCCTTTTTAATAAAAATGGGATGTTAAACACTGTTCATAATTTGTTTTTCCACATAACACCTGAGAGACAATTTTCCATGTCAGAACATACAAATCTATCTCATACAGATAGAAAGAAGAGCTATCCACATTTTTTCTTCTTTTCACAATGTTCCTGAGTGGCAGTCGCTCTAAAATATATTTATATCCTTTCCTACCATCTTGCCCAGGAAGAAATAGTGAACACATCTTTAGCTTTTCTCAGAACTACTGCTATAATAACCAATACTATACTATATATATTTTTTTCCCCCAGAAATACTTCTTGGGGCTATTATGAACTATGAAGACATTTGATTAGTATTAAATAGAATTCAATTATAGTTCTACAGTTTTAGGTTCTTAAATAATTTTGTGTTTTCTCTGTGATCTGTCACTTCTTGATAATCTGTCTCTGGTCATCTCCCTTTTTGTTTGTAGTAAACTAGAAAACCACAAAGCTTTGCTTCTACATGAGAACCTAAGAAGGTTCTTTTTGAGTGAATAGCTTTTGTGGTAATATTGGCTATGCAAAAGTCTACTTAATAAGTCTTGATGTCTGGATGTCCGATATGTTCTGAATAGTTATGGTTGCTGGATCAATGAAGTTAAAGCTGATAATTGGGTTCAAGAAGATTCATCAAATACATTCCAGGTAAGTAATCGATATCAAGATCAGTTACTGTTTTTCATTTCACTTACTCCTAATATGATAAAAAAAAAACTTTACAGAAATAAAATGCTTTAATAATGAGGACCTCTACTTCACCAGGGCACTGAAATACCTTAATATGACTCAGATTTGTCAAATTTGTTGATAAGTAATAGAATAGTAAAGGGAAATGTGAAAAATCTTTAAAGGTTGACAGTGGGGGACAGTAATTATCTTGCCTCAAACTCTTAAACCATAAGAGTCTAATTTTTTCCTCAGCTATTTATCGCATAAACTAACTTAATTAAGAAATACCTGTAGTATGGATTGGGGGTGGGTTCTCTCAGCCCCCCAAACACACATTCTTAGTCCATGATCATTTAAAAAGCCTTGTCCAGGTTAGTCCTGGCTAAAGTCCTTGCTATATATGATTTTCAACAATAAAAATACTGCATTTTTTGGTAAACAAATTGTCATTTCAATGCCACAATAACTTTAAGATTCATTATAATCACTATTTTTTTTCTTAAATAGGTTCTAAACCTGAGATGTTGGATTTGTGACCCTATTTATTATACTATACTAAAACACCACCTTACTAATGAGAATAATGTAAACTGAGAATGCTTAGTTGCCAGTGTCATTGTTTATTATCTAAGTATATATTTTCTAAGTTTTAAAATGTAAAATGCCTATAATCCAGCCCCTCTTAAAAGGCCAAAAATGAGGGCCAAAAAAGATCAAGACAAGAAACAATATCTAGTTTTTAAATGCTTTTTTCCAGAAACATGTAAATATTTAATATGTAATTACTTTAAGAGAACACAGGACTAAAAGAGAAGGTACACACTGCCTCCATCACTGTAGCTCTTTAAGTACATAAATATATCCCTCTAAGAAGAGCCCAGAATTCCATTTAATAGGTAGCATGACCAGAGTTTAACTGTAGGGCAATACAACCCACAGTGAAAGAGGAAATGAAATCTTATTACCTGACTCCTGTCTATTCTCTGTATTCTCTGTATCCACAACTAGAAATCTTTGTCAATAACTTGCAGCATCAAGATCCTGGGGAAGAGCAGCAGTGTGTGTAACAAAGGTAAAGGAACGCAGCCTCTGAGTGCTGTCCTGCTATTTCCCCTCACAGGGGTCATATAGCAATCTTGAGTCAAGGTTCTTAGTGCAACTACTGCATGACTGATTAGTCACCAACCAAACTCATCTGAGCAGTTTAGTTTATAGTAACACCTGTCAGAGTAGTCGATCTTTAGAGAAGGTTTGACATGAAGTACATGTCAATGCTAGGAAAAAACACATGAAAGAATACCTTGCTTTGTTGGTTCAGTAACTCACTGGTGTGCGCTATTACAAATGTTAAATAATTTAATCCAAGTACTTTCTTTAATTATAAAAGAAGCAGAGGTGTATTATAGAAAACCAGGAAAATAAAGAAAAGGAATAAGAAAAAGGCACAAAGTCTCACTATACAGAAAAGAAAAAGTTCAGAGAGCTGTCATTCGCACAGGAGTGCTAAGTGAAACCTGTGCGTACTGGATTGTGTTCTTGTTTTGCATGGTTTTGTGTTAACTGAGATCAAATGTGTAGCGCCCAATGCTAACATTCACCTTTTTTCCTTCCAAATTATTCTCTATGAACATAATAATGAAAATTCTGAATTGGTATATTGCGCTTTCAATTTTACATAGTTTCTTATAATAAACCTTATGAAGAATGGCAATATTTGTTAACTATATAATTTATAATAGCTAGATAGTTCTCAGTTTTCTGGATAACAATGCAATTTAACACATACCTTTCAATTCAGTATGTATATCGCTTCTAATTTTTTTTGCTATTATAAATAATGCTGTGAAGAATACCAAATTTTTGTGAGTATTTCCTAGCTCGTTCCAGAGGATACATTCCCAAGGAGTTACTGAGAGAAAGGACATGAACAGCCTTATGCTTAAAGTCCTGCCTAAATATGCCAAATCTCCATTGCACATTAAACTTCTCTTAAATGAAGTTAGAACAGTGGCAGCCAGGGGCATATTTAATGAGGTCTTCAAAATAAATACTCAGATCACTAGATGTTAAACCTCTAATCCTATTTCTGCCTCTTTTTAATCCTCTTTCAAAAAAAAGAGCTATATTTCTGCATAGTTCTGAGAAGAATATAACCACTATTCCTTTACTTTTAAAGATGATTCACATTAGACACCTTAGATTTCTTCTCATCTGTCTTCTTCAAGAGGAGGAAGCTTTTAATTTCAAACTCAACTCTGAGAACATCTTTTTTCATGTAGACCTAAACTTATAAGTGGTTCTGGAATTAAACAGACATAGGTTCCATTTAATCCCAAATGTTTACTAATTGTGATTTTGGACTAGCCTCTTAATCCTTCTAATCCTCAATTTCCTCATCTATGAAAAATAATGATAATACTTATTAGGACTATTCTGAGGATTAAATGAGATAATAATGTAAAATATGAAGTACTTACTCAGCATACTGCTTGGTATAGTAAGTACTCAATAGATGAGATTTTTCTAAAGTCTTGTTTACATATGAAATAAAATAGCAGACCAATTAATGTAGTTTTAGTGCTAATGCGAAGCATTAAAGTAAGAAGATGTACCAACAGCTACACAAAAAGGTTACAAATGTTTTATTATAATTAAGCCAACAATTTTTAAAAGTCCATGTGTTATAACACAATGTCCTTAAAAGTCATTTTAAAAAATATTACAAACGTCTCTCTAAAATAATTTCCTGTATGAATTCTGAGAATGTGGCATATCTATCATTCGCATTATCCCAGCCTAGAGCTCTCACCATTAAGTCTCATTTATCAAAATAGAATCACTCTTTTATGACTGTCTCTCTCTGAATTACTGATATATAGAATTTATGAAACAAGTCTCCTTTGTCCACAAATATTAAACAAAAACAAATTAGTAAAAGGCCTGTTTTATCAATTCTATATTTTATTACAATATAAAGTTTCCTTTGAATTTTTAATGAGGATCTATTTTACAAAATTTCTTTTTTCTTTTCATGCAAGTGAAATTCAGTGATTCAAAAATGTACCACAAATATAAGACCTATAAGCAAATGGAATTATGCTAAATATTCCATAAAATAAGTTCAAAGATAAAATCTTAAATTGAACAGCAGAAATGATCAACTGTACAAAAATGTCATTAAGGCCTGTGGGCCTAATAATAAATTCAGGTCAAAAAGAGGGTAAAACAATGTGACAATTACTTCATAATTGTTAGTCTATTATTATTCATTAGCTATTGAAAAATTAATTTTAATATATGCAAAAATTAACAAACATTCACAAAGATTTCTGCTTCCAAAAGAACTTTCAGTCTTGGCTCTTTAAATATATCATAATTCTAAGATTCTTTTATGCTGGTCAACACTCACAGGCATGAAGATGTGGATAAATGGGTAAACAAAAAGCATTCCCATTTCCCTTTTCTCATAAAGCTAACTATCACTATCATTAAACATAACCCCAATCTGTGTTTCTAGCAGTTACCAGGAGTCAAGAATTGTTACCAAGCCTAAAAGGAAGAAAGCTGCCTCTGTCATGCAAGATTAGTCAAATGAACCAAGAGAAGTAGGAAAGTAGAAACCAAAAGCAAGCAACTCTAATGCATCCGAAATCTGTGGCAATCTATTTAGAAGATATTACTAATTCCCTGCTTGTTTCAGTAATATAATTACATAATGATATAATTTCATTAACATCATACTAAAACAATACATATTCTCTTAATTTTCTGATACCAGTTCTAAGAAAGCAGGGAAGGAGGAATAAAGTCATTGCATGTATCTATTACTATACATTCACAGAGAAAAATGAGGGTAGCTATTAAGTGCCCCAAAACACTCAAACTGACTTTAATAAAGCATTCTAATTTACAATTCATGTTCAAGATACCCAAAACTAAAAACAAAACTCCCAATACACATGATAAGATTACAGAAAATTGGAGATACCCCGCATTCTCAGATAATTTTTTTTGTTCAGCAGAGTGACATTTGAACAGAATTAGGGCAGTTGGGAGGAAGGAGAGAGATACTGACAAAAAAAAAAGAGTAAACTATAAAGCATATTCTATCTGGATATTTAGATTACCTCGTTTTAGCAAGAAACTGACCAACTTAAATACATTTATTATGCTTACTTAAGCACGGTACCACATTTTGTATGAAGGAAGCCAAATCAGTAGTTCCTCAGTTTTTCAAACACTTAAGACTTAGCACTTAGAAATAGACATGTTTTGTTAAACAAATGAATATAGAAAAGCTATGATTTTATATTATATGCATCAAATATACTGTTGGAAAGATACCCAATTTCTAGCACATCTTTCACCAAGCAGGCGTTCTACAGAGAACAAACCCTCTTCTCAGCTGCCTGATTAGTCATGCTAATTTTTTGGGGGGAAAGACAGTTTCTAGGGGATAAAATGACAGTTTTAGAAACTGCTCATAATAGAATGCCTTACCAAAAGGAGGTAGTCCATATGTCTGGGTTGCCTGAGGGTAGACGGCATAGGGCTGAGACTGCTGCAGGGTCTGGTACTGAGTCTGACCAGGGTAAGCAGTTTCCGAAACAGGAACTGAGAGGATATGTGCATATGGTCTAGAAAAGTTCAAGAACACAAAACAAAAACCTCATGAATAATTCATTTTAAGTAATGAAAAATAGGGGACATAGTGAATATCATTAACAGCAAAGAATCAGCAGTGAGACTAACCATTCACATAAAATGTCTCTTACTATGGTCAGAAAGTAGAATAATTTTTTCCTTTATAGGTTCCACTATCACCTACCTAAGGGATAATTTTATGGAAAGTTTGAAAGTTTCAAATATTCCCCCCCAATTACTACCTTACATTTGTGGTGTGCTACATGCCAGGACCTATGTGAGATACAAGGACGGATTAAATTGGTTCATGCCCATCTGGACAGAACTGGAGAGAACAGTATTGGCAACTGGTTCTCTTCTGGGTCACAACTAAGGTTCTGAGAGGAAATTAGGACTTGGTAAAGAAGGTGAAGCTGGTGGAGAAAAGGTAAGTACTGTATGAGAAAATGGGGGAGGGGATGAATCCCCAAATCACCAGGTTAAACTTATAAATCCTGAGTCAGGTAATTAATAATGTCTGGGAAATCCAGACAGGACTTAGAATCTCCCCAGTGATATTTACAAAAACCAGAGAATACTGCCACTAGTTGGTATGAATCACATCAGGTTTAGCGAGGGACATGAATAAAGCAGTGAAACTCTGTAACTTTAGACGATCTAGATGATCTGGTCACTTCGTCCATGAAAAAGTCCCACATTTTATGCAATGAATTTTTAGATACTTGCTCCTCTTTTTTAAAAGGAAGGAAGAAAAGAAGGAGGGAGGAAGGGAGGGGAGGAGGAAGCATATTTATTCACTTATTTATTTATTTATTTTGGTTCCCATCCCAGCCCTCTAAGCCCAGTCTCAAACATTCTTTGCACTTTATGTGGTCTACACCCCAGCCGTCTCAGCCTCTTGAGCAACAAGGGTGTACCCAATACTCACTATTTTCTCTGGTGAGTTAGGACACACTTAAATTTAAGGAAGTGTTGTATGCACCATGTAAGAGTTAACAATAAAATACTAGGGGTGGAGGGGAGGTGTTTCAGAAAAGGAAAGGATTGTTTTTGTCTTCGGAGAAGAGGAAAATGAAGGAAGGCTACAAAGAAGTGGTGTGAGAGTTGAGCAGATAGGATGTACACAGGTGAGAAAGAAAAAGGTTCTAAGAAAAGGGAAAAACTGGCAAAGATACAGAGAAGCAAGGAAGGGCTTCAGCCTGAAGAAGCATAGACATTTGGGGAAGTATATAAAAGGGAAGGGAAGTATTGAGACAAAGAGAGATAGCAAAAACCTTAAATACTGGGCTAATGGATAAATCTGAAACAACTGGGAATCACTGAAACTGTTGAGCAAAGAGTGATAAGCTCACTCTTTAATAAAGACTAGTAATAAATTGTTGTTCTTTAATGAAGACTAATAATAAATATTATAATGTGTAATTTATTATAAATGATAAAACTATTCTACAAAATGGATTAGCAGGGGGAGGGAAACTGAAAAGGAAGGCCCAGTTAAAAATATAATTATAATACAATGGCTCAGATAAGTGGAAGGAGGTCTGAATTAGGACAAATAGAAGATATAGTTAATAAGGTATTGAATGTACCAGGTATGCAAATATTTTTGAAAGAATGAATGAATTTGGAATATGTAACATAGTCACATCTCAGAAGATTCTAAGAGACCATATTTTAAATTTTTTATCTTCTTAGGCAGACCCGAGACCAGGAAAACAGCTCAGGTTGTAGCTGTTACTCAAGTCACTCAGAAATGGTTTAAAATCTTAGTGACTTCAAATGGATTTATCTCCAGATATGAAATTCTTTTTCATATACTCTATTTAAAAAAAAAAAATTCTTAAAGGAAGGCAGGTAGGAATGAAGGTGGATAGGCAGACAGAGAGAGGAGGAAAAAGCATTTTTAAGCATCTGTATTTATTTAGTCGTTCATTTTAGTTGTTCTCCCAACTCCTGAGATGAAACCTGGGACCCTGGGACATATGTGGACTATGCCCCAAGCATGGGTTTAACACCCGAGTCACCAGGGCACAGCCATCTCTTTAGAGCTCAAAGTATTTTCCTATCTCCTTCATAATGATATCAGGTAGTAGGTTCAGTCATTTCACAAAGGAAACCACATGAAAATAACTGAACCAAAGATATTTTTAGTGTTAATATCAGATTAGAATTTGGGGAAACTCATTGAGTTGATTTTTTAATTTACTTCTTTTTTAACTAATAAAAAAATTCAAAAGGTACAAATTAGCACAAAGACGAAAAAAAAGTATTTTCTTTTTTATAATAGTCCCACAGGCTCAGCTCTGCTATCAATTTTGTTTCCTTCTTATGTAAGCACCTAAGAATATTCCCTAGATTAATAAAGCACACTTTCTATATCTAGGTGTCTGTAAGCTCACTCCTTATCAATGGTACAACTGATATACACAGTATATACACAGCAGAAGACACAGTTCTGTACCTACTGATCTTGGAGATGATTAACTTGGTGGACCCTAAATGCTGATCTTATCCGGAGAAGAACCAAACTGTTGCCTCTTAATAATTTCAACCCAATAAACTAAGTTCAAGTCCAGGTCTGTTTTGAGTACTTTCTTAAAATAAAGTGAACACAGATTGGTCTGAGAATTTCCAGTCTGAAGCTGGCTTGAGTTGTTTTTATTGATCGGTCAAAGCAAAGGAAAGATAGAATGATCAGAGGTCAATCAGCGATATGCTTTGATCGTTAACACTATTTTGCATTTCCAGTGCCTATTCATTTAGAGTGAGCTCCTGGGTAACTGATCTATTCCAGGAGACTAACTACTTTTCAAAAGGATGTTACACAGACTTTATATGTAGAGGGAATAAAATAATTGGTATAGGGACAGAGAGAGCAAGAGATATAGAAATAAGTTAACTATCTCTAAATAAGTGAAATATCATTAAAATTTATATTAAATCTAGAGAAAAAGCATATAATTTTTGAAATAATTATTCAACTTACTTAGCAGAATACATTTGTGAGGTATAATCATTGGATGACCGAGGGATGTAATCGGTGCATGTCATAACTGAAAGAAAGATATCACCAAATAAAAAGTTAGACCATCTCAAAAATAACATGGGAAAATTGCTTATCTCAGTTTACAGTCCTTCAAATTAAGTAAGAGAATAAAACTTAGACATCAGAAATTTAGAAAGACTATACATATATAAAACATATAAAAATATATACATATATAATAGCTCATTCTTCTAATAGTGGGCTTAAAAACTTGCAGGGACAGTAAGAGAAACAGCATATGGGTACATGGAAAAAAAAGCTGAAAGTTATTACCGACTGATCTGTTTTCACTCACCACTGAACTAAATGTCCCTTCATCTAAACGGAGGACACAACCTCCTAAACACTTAAGTGTGTTCACAGGCAAACTTAAAAAGATCCATATCTAGGAAACGACATTTTATTTCTTCAGCTTACTCATTCTCTGGGTGTCTATTGTATTCTGAGTAAAAAGTCATAAGAATGACCTTGCAAGAAGGCAGATTTGGTGAATGTACCAATTTTATTGAGAAACCTGTTGCTATTACTGTGTATAATCATCAGCAGAAAAGATGCAAGTATGCTTCTATCCTTTTTTTTTTTTCAGCTTTGTAGTAAAGGCTTTAAGTCTGGCAGACTTCAAGCAAAGAGAGACCTAAGGAACTGATCTGATGTTCTGATGAACTATCAAGTAGAGACTTTCCTAGCTAATGTCCTCTTGATCCTCATAACTTCCTTCATCTAGAATAGAAGCTGTGAAGGCTTGACCCTCATGATTTCATCTGGGATAAATGCTGTAACTATTCAAGTTTGACAGTAGAATCCTATTCATTAGGCACTATTTAAATCCATATTGTAGACAGTTATATTATACTGAACTTGTACCAAAATCCCAAACTATTCAAAAACTTCCTTCAACATCTACAAAGGAGGCTGATCTGTGTGTGTGTGGGAATTAAGAGTAAACTAACTAACTTTATGTCCAGCTGGATTCCCTGAGTGTCTGATCCAAAAAATGAACCCTGGTCAACAGCAGAAGAGGGCTCAATTCACAGCTACAAGTAAAATAAATACCTTGGAGTTTATCATAAGATTCTGTCCATTATCACTATTCGAGGCCTTTAAAAATAATTACTGAAAACTTGTAAATCACATTCACCTATAATAATTTTGACAAAAAATGACCTCAATTAGATCTAAAGTTCTTAAAATCCGTAACATAGAATGTAAGGAAATTCATGAATATCATGAATTCTTCGTGAGAGTTTCTTCTTTGCTGACAAGTACTTCAAAAAACTTCAAAACCCTTGTCCTCCTCTGATTTAACTGAATTCTAGAAGACCAATAAAACATCCTAGAAGACTTAGGCCAATATTTACTTCCTTAGTGAATGAAAGAGCCTTCATCTTTGCGGCACTTGGGAAAGGATTATAGAATCAAAGCATAATCTGCTGTTACACTAGAATAACAGCGATGGAGAAAAGGCAAACCTTGCAATATGCAAAATTAACAAGTCTTTCTGATGGATGTGTACATAAACAATCAGAGCAGCAAGAATCCTGGATCATTTCTAGATTTTTTGCTTGAACAACTGTAGTGACAGTGAAACTACTTTCCTAAAATGGGGTAGTTAGGGAAAAGAACAGATTTGATGGGGCTAAAGGAGGAAAAAACTCTCACACATTTTAAGTAGTTCTTTTAGACATTCAAGCACAGATGTCAAATCAGTCAGATGCACAAACTGAATAGAGGGGAAGTCAGACTGAAGATATAAATTTGGAATTCATTAAAAAAGTATGCAATACTTAATATAATGGATGAGAGGATGCAGAAAGAGAAAAGACAGTGGACTAGAAACAAATCCTGAGGTCTACCAACATTTAAAGTTCAGAAAAAGGAAGATGGATGAGCAAAGAAGAAAGTTAAGAAGAAGAACCGAGAGAGACAATATGAAAAGAGAAAAGGGTTCACCAGAACTGTACTTTCACTTACTAAATGTAACTGATGACCCTGGTAAGAACAATTAGAAAGATTGGAGATAGAAGTTAAATTTGCAAGAGTTTAAGAGTGAATAGAGATGAGAAAGCCAAGTGAGGGCAACTTTTCCCAGAGTTTCCAATAGGTGATGAAACAAAGAACAGGTCTCTTTTTTTTTTTTTAAAAAAAAAAAGGAAAGGTGCAGGCAGGAATGAAGGCTGATAGGCAGGTAGGCAGGAAGAGTGAAGAGAAAGAAGCACTTTATTTTTATTTAGATGTTCACATTGGTTATTTCCTCCTGGACTGGGGACTCAAACCCAGGAATATATTGCCTGCGCTCCTTTAGAGGTGACTGACCTAACTGCTGCTCTACCAGGGTACACCCAAAAAAGAGGTCTTTTAACTCACTGGGGATGTGAGTGACAGGAGGACTTTTGTTTCTGTTTTAAGATGATAGATACTGGATCATGTCCCTTTAGTGACAAGAAAGAATAAAAAAAAGAATGGGATGATGCAGGAATGGTGTTAGGATAGCTAGAGTACCGAAGTCCTTGGGGAATGTGACAAAGGGCAGGATATGGAACAAAAATAAAAGGCTTTACCTTTGACCGCAGCAAGAACACTACTTCCATTCTGACAAGAATGGAGCAAGAAAACATGGGTAGACACTCCTATCTGACAGCTTCTATTTGAGGAGTCATCAGTTAAGAATGAGGAATGGTGGCATGGCTGGTGGAATAGCGACTGGGTCAATTGCCTTCAAAGGAGCAAAACACATACTCCTGGGTTTAAATTATCGGGGGAGGGGGAGGGGAAACAACCAGTGTGAACAACTGAAAAAAAAAGATGCCTCTTCTTCCTTTCTCTTCCTGTCTGCCTACTCACTTTCATTCCTGCCTGAACCTTTCCTTAAAAAAAAAAAGAATGAGGAATGGTGAGTATGGATACACTGAGAGGAAAAAGAAATGATGTAAAATATTAAAAGTTAACTCGAGACTTCCAATTTGGGTGCCCACTGAGGCCCTGTGATCAAAACTAAGATATAGATAGTCAGCTAGCTATATACTTTCATGCTACAATGTTTAGCTATTTGCATGAATTTATAAAAAGGCACAGGACTGAACTAAATTAGAATGAAGTTTAGCAAGCAGAGTACAAAAGGCAAAGTTTACTGATGTATTTATATGGAAGTAATTATAACAAAGGGCCACAGTAATTATAATAAGGGAAATGAAATACGATGGATATTGAATGTCATCTACATGGAGGCTGAAATCAAGAATGATAGAAGTTTGGGTGGAGAAGAAAACAAAAAAGACCTAGTCTTTAAAGAGCGTGACAACTAGGAGTTCAGTCTGAGGAAAGGAAAGGTAAGAGGGGGTTTAAGTATAGACTTTAAAGGAACTAGAATTTTTGGACAAAAAATGGGAAGAGAAGTGATTTGGAAGGAGAAAGAACACTCAACTTACTTCCTGGTCCTGATATATGTCAGGGACAGACCTTTTCACTTGGGATAAACAGAGCATTAAAAAAACTAGAGGAGATAGTTTTCCTTAATTAGAGTACTCACTTACAGTATATACAGTTTCCCATATGTACCAGAATCACCTAAGTTAACTTCTTGAAAATGGAGATTACCACACATCAGAGCTCTTGAATAATAATCTTTGAAGATGAGGATAGAATTCTACATGACAATACAATTCTACATTACAATAAACACTCCAGATGACTCCTGGGTGCATATTAAAAGTTTGAGAACCACTGGTATAATAACTTTAAAAAAATAATATATACAATTCAAAACATATTTTTTAAATCACATTTTTTAATACATAGGAAGTATGTAAGATTAATCATAATCATCTTGAGAAGAAATATTCCTCAAATATCTTATAAAAATTTACTCTTTTTAAATATGGGAGAACAAAGCTATTTCATTTCAGAGAGCACCACCATTCACCCTGTGGAGGTAATTTGGGAGAATAAGTGGGTATGCTAGAAAAAGCCTGTTGTACAAAAAAACAGAACACTTTGCACATTTTTGTCTAATGCAAGAAAATAACTCTTTTATGAGAGTTGGGGTTGGTGAGTGGAGGGTGTATCTAATTGGGGCCCAGTATTAATATTGGGCTCTAAGTTTTTCTTTTTTGACCTAGATTGACAGATTAAATCATTTAGCTACTAGCAATATGGAAAAACAACAAGTCCTTTGAGCAGAGGTTACTCTACAAACTTTTCTGAGTTTGAGTAAGGCATATTACTTTTAGAACATCCAACTTCAAATCAAAGATAAGAGTCAACAAGTGTGACTCCTTGAGTAAATGGAGTCCTTGTGACTTTTTCTTCAGCGGTATGTTAATAGAGTTAATAAAGTGTGCTTGTGCGCACACACATACACGCACACACGAAAGACTTCTGGATATTCTGAGACAAAAAGGAAATCGGAGAAAACGAACTGTGAAAGAATAGCATCACCTGGTTATAATACTTCTTCCATCAGGCACAGAATATGGTACTTACTTTCCTCTGACATGGTAAGGTTTGAAGCAAGACTTGAAGTTTCAGGTTTCTGATCACTGACTTCAGGGTTGCTTACTTGACTAGGAGAACCAAAATGAACACATTAGCTCCTGACTGATTTGCTGCATTGCTAAAAGTGATGAAATCAAACCCATTTCTTCTTAGGCTTTACAAGTAAGAGGCAAGGTAATTCTTTATGATAGCCTTATCCTTGGCTTTTAGTAGCAACCTGAAGACTTAATGCCAGGACTGGTACTCTCATCATTTTACTGTTCTTTCTCAATATCCCCAGACCCCTTCCCAGTTTTTATATCACTCAGACATTTCAGTTAAGTCATAAGCAAGACAGATTTTTCTCTAAAGACCATGTGGTAAGAGAATTCCACAACACGAAAGATGCTGTTACTCTGTTTCCAAAATATCAAAACAATATAGAGATGCCTGATTTCAGGCTGGGTTTCTCACAATTACATGCAGAGTTGTTGGTTTTTTTTTTTTTTCTTTCTTTCTCATACATGCTTACTTCCAAGAGGGGTTCTAAATCTTAAAACGGTATGTTCCACTGTATTTCCTTCCTCTTTCAATAAAAATAACTTTTAAATTTTGTTATTCTACTCAAGCCACATTTTATTTTTTAAAATAGCTTGTAAGGAAAATTAAGAGAAATTATGTGAGATTAATCATGTAACTAGGAAGACAAGTCATTATGTTAGAAATTTTATTCCAAAATTCTGGAATGAAGATTATTCTAACCTTTGTCTCTCACAAAGTTCTCCATCTTCCTTCTGTCTTACTTTCCAACCTACAGTTATTTCCTCAACTATCAGTATAGCACAGCAGATACTAGGGCCAGATTGCTTGAGTTCATATTCCACTCTGCCAATAACTAGTTTTATGTCCTTAGAAAAGTTACTAAACTAACATGTTCTCCAGTTTCTTTAACTGTCAATGAGGAATAATAGAACCTAATTTATAGGATTGTTAAAGGACTGATGAATTAATATGTGAAAAGTACTCAGCACAGAGACTAGAACACAGCAAGTACAATATAACTGGAGCCCGGGCTCCTTCCCACATTCAGGCTCCCTAGAGAGAAATCTACTTTGCTGTTTTACACTCTCGGGAGAAACAGAGGACACTCTATGACTGGTTCCACCTATCTGGAAAGACAAGTCTGACTAATAAAAGGTAAGAGCAGTTTCTACACCGGAAATTTTTTTTAAATGAATGCTAGTTATATAAGAAAATTAACAGCAACAACATCTTTAAAGCTTTTATATCATTTCTGATAAGAATAAACCTCTAATATTCAAATATAATATCAATAAACTTATTTTTCCTGGTCTAGTCTAAATGTTCCAACAATTTTTCCTTAGATGTAACTAATATTTAACGCTAAATTCCTAGATGAAATCTATTTTTATGTATTTACTCAAATACCTGTATCTTTAGATAGCACTTAATGTACTAATCAAGATGGAACTATGGGAACCGAAACGTGAAGATAAATTATACTATGTAGCTGTTCTTTCAGTGTTTTACAAATTGGTCTATTTATCATAGTTACATGAATGACTGGCAAAAATACAAGCACTTGGACACATCTCATGCCTACTTAAATAGGATTTCTAGGGAAGCGTATAAAATTACATATGACTTTTGCTTCTGACTACAATAACTGATTGTCACTGATTTGTGTAACTGGATTAAGCCTGGGGTTCACTTTCAATACTCACTGCTGAAAAACTACCTTGGGATTTTGTATCTTAGAAGATATATTTGTGCTGCTTGATGTATACTGAACCAGTTCCTAAAATCTTATGGCCCTGGAATCTTAGTTACAGCAAAATTCCACACAAATTAATGCAGCATCTACAGAGACTAAATAAAAACCAAAATGCCAAGATGATGAATTAATTCTAGTGCTTTGTTAAATATTTAAAATTACTATCCCTAGAAACATTATATATTGCCTCAAAGTATAATTATTTTCAATTATATAAACATAAATTTGCTTAACAATATGTACATAATGAAAAAATAGATGCTCTAAAATTAAAAAAAAGAGCAGAACACCCAAACTCCAGAAAGTGAGCGTCACGAATACCTCCTTCTCCTTCAACAGAACTGTCAATAGTCAACACCACAACAAATGAGCAACCAGAATGAAGAGGTATGTAGGCCAGCCTTAAAAAGGAAGGAGATGAACCCCGAGGACACGCTAAGGCAAACAAGCCGGTCACAGAAAAAACAAACACTGACTCCACTAACATGAAGTAGTTAAGAGTAGTCAAAACCATAGAGACAGAAAACAGAATGCCGGTTGCCAGCAGTTGGGAGACTGGGAAAATGGAACTTTATCAAATGATAGCGAGCTTCAGTTCGGGGAGATAAAAATATCTGGAGCTGCATGGTAGTGACGATCACACAACAATGTAAATGCACTCAATGCCAATGAATTATAGACTTAAAAATGGTTGATTTTGTTATGCATATTTTATCACAATAAACGACTAAAAAAGAAAGAAGAGATAAAGGAAAATACAAAGGAGACAGGTTCTCCCCTTTGTCTTTTCCTACAATTCCCCCTTCTTTCTGGCACTAGAGGGATCAGTCTTAGATAAGAGTAGAGAAACTGACCTCAGAGAAAATGGTAGCAAAAAAAACTGCAGAGAAGCAGGCAGATTTGGTGGCAGACAATGAGGTAATTCCGCTCTAATTGTTTCTAAGTCCTCTTTGAATTAAGTAATAATATCCACAGCTAAGTGAAGGAACAGAATAGAGGGGAAGAGAAGAGGCAGAAGACAGGGAAGGAAGATGATTTTGTTTATTTTTTTAAAGGAAAGGTGCAGGTAGGAATGACGGAAAGCAGGCAACCAGTAAGACAGAAGAGAAAGAAGCATTTTATTTATTTTTATTTAGTTGTTCATCTTGGTTGGCACCCCACCCCACCCGCCACTCCCGGCCCTGGGACATGAACCCAGCTCCTTGAGATATATGTGGACTATGCTCAGGGCTGGAGGTGGCAGACCTAACCATTACTCCACTAAGGTGCTTCCAAAGGTGATTTTAGAGACTGGGAAATAAATGATCAAAGGGTTTAAGTGCCTGATTGAGATGTAATCTTGAATGGAAAATGAGACCACTCAACATAGTTTCATTTTTTTCTCTCACAATGTTCAGGTGATTGTGAATAAGTACGGAATAGGCCGATAGTTGGTTTTAACCAACAATGTAGTTTTGCTAGGGAAGTAAAACAAAGGGAAAGTGGGAGGAGCTAAGAATATTTATAAGGGACTGATAATAGTAACAGATCTTATGATGTAAGAAGCTTAAGAAAGCTAGTGAAATGGTTTTTGAGAGAAGGATCCATGGTTAACACTAAAAATATGACATAATGGTGCACCCTAGTGAAACAGTGGTGAGGACAATCACCTCCAGAGTACAGGCAACGCACCCCTGGGTTTGAGCCCAGGGTTGGTGGGGTGCGGGGAAGGGAGGGCAACCAATATGAACAACTAAATAAAAAAAAAAGGTTGTTCTTCCTCTCTTTTCCTGCCTACTCAAACTTCATTCCTTCCTGTGCCTTTCCTTAAAACAAAACAAAAAGAAGATATATCGCTTAACTGGAAGCAGACACTAACACATCATCTAGCTATTGTGCTACTTCTAGGAAATGATAGCATGTACAGTAAAACAGGGTAAAAAAGTAGGATTCTAGAAATTAAGATGCTAAAGATGATGCCATCACTGGCTTATATGATAGAAGGTACGATTGCAGAAGCTGAGCTAGAGTGTGAGATGCAAAGAAGTTGCCTCTTTTCTGTAACGGGAGAGGAGCTAATGACAAAGGCATATGCACTATGTAATTAATGTCAAATCCCTTGGACTTCCCTTATTTCTATTTATTTTTCCTATTTTTGTATACTATATATCTGATTAAATAATATATACCATGTCTCTCCTCCCTACATCACCTGATAGGTAATATGAATTCAATATATATTATTGAATAAATAATGAATGAATAAGAAAGAAAATCATGCTTATGTGTTCTGAGTATAAACTATTTTAAGGGAAAATGTTCATTTTAAACAAAATAATTTCAAGTCTTTATGGGTAGTCAGTCTAAATTATTCCCATACACTGAATCAGCATGTGAAAAAGCTATAAGTAGATCATCAAAAAGAAATTCAATTTTACTACCTTAAGGTTTGCTCTCCCGATTCCTGCATCTTGGCTTTTTTCACCTGCAAAAAATACATAAAGGCATAAATGTAGTGATTATTTAATTAGCCTTCACTATATTTTAGAGTTAGAGATGGACTTTGCTTTCCATGTGGAGCTCTTTCTTCTTTTTAATGAAAAAGTGTTGTTCAGAGTCAAGGTAAAATATTTAACAGGATTTTCATTCAAGGTAGAATATTTACCCAGATAAAATACACAAACTTGAATAAAAAACAATTTCATATAATAAGAAAACAATTATATTATCAAATAGTAAGTGTGGCAATCTGGATATCACTGATTCATTTATTTAAAAGAAATGTCTTTCTGCTTAAATTACAAGTCAAAAATAAAGATAAATTCTTACTAGGTTAACCTCTAATTCTTCACTCTATTCTAATTATTTTCCACATTTCATCTTTTCTAAGTTCTTCTAATGTGAAAGTATTTTCACTGAAACAGTTTTAAGAATTCACAAAAGGAAGATCAACAGTTAACACTACTAATAGATCTCTCTGCTCTCATATTAGATTTTACAGCTTTCTGGTTGGAATAACTAGCTATAGTGAACACATGCTTAGTATGCTTAGCCATACAAATTATGTTTACTTACAAGTATTTTAAGCTAACAAAATAAGACAGAAATTCTGCCAAATAATTTTAAACATCATGTGGGAGAGTAACTATTTAGTATGATTAAATAGCATTTCAAACAAAGTAAATAATAAAAATAAAGGTACATAAAATTTTCCTGGATATCTATTTCTCATGAGAAAACATGACAAAAGAAGTCAGACCAAATACTCTGGGTTTCGTGCTTATACATTTCTTTGTATATATATCTAATGCTACTTAAATTTTCACAGGAGCCAATAAAGATAAAAAGAAAAAAGGAGCATTGAAAAACCCTCTGAATCAACAAAATTACAAAAACATACGAAGAAAACACACATATATACACATAAAATCTTGAGGTACATAAACCCTTAGTAAACTATTAAATTCAAAAGTCATAAGGGAGAAAACAGATTTGATTATACAGAAATTCAAAATGTTTATAGATAAAAGATACCATAAAACAACTAGGAGGTCAAGTAATCCCAGGATGGTATGCAGACTGTGACAAAAGAACTTAACTATATTACAAATATATGACCTAATTTCACTAAAAAGGGGAGGGGAGATGAGTTGACTTTAAGTAATGTGGAAAAATGTTATTTTGACTGGAAACTGAAAGGCTAATAAACACAAGAAAAAATTAACTACCTAATTTACCAATTTACCTACCAGCCATAATTTCAGAAATGAAAAACATGGCCCTTGCTATAAAAATGTGCTGTCCTTCCCACCTAAATATGACACTATTTACATAATATAAGACCCTCTTAGGATGAAAGCAATGTATTTATGATCTAGCTGGCTGAGTAACCAAAACATCTATAGTCTCTAAGCAGGAATTCATACAAAGAATACTAAAACACTGAAAATCTATCTCTAGTCTTAGTTTTATTCGTTATAGAGTAACAAATTTAGCTATTGAACTCCAAAAAATAAAGGTACTGATATTCATATAAATTTCCAATTACTGAAAATCTAGTAACATAAAAGAAGAAAATCTCACCTATGAAATCTTAGTCTCTTATCTACACAGGAAACAAAACTAGTATTTAGTCAATATAAAACATTACAAGGACATAAAAAAAATCAAAATATGAGGTACCTAGGTTTTTTTTGGGGGGGGAGGGAAAGACATTTTTAGCAAGTAATACTAACAGGTCCATACTTAGTATTCTTATAAAAGTATGTATCAGCGTTTTAAGTAACTTTGCAATTTTACCAAAAGCAATCCTCAAAAAAACAAACCCCAAATATAAGAATCCTATCTACAGATGAGGGATCCTCTCTCTGATGATTGCACAGTCTCTCATATGAAGAGCTGAGTATAAAGAGCAGCACTGATTCAACTATATATTTGCCCTGCAACTTATATGCTGTGAGTTCCTGAAGAATAACTCAATACATGGTACCCTATGACACTTTAATTTAAAATATCACTTATTCTATGCACTAGGAACCATCTTGGTTTATACGTCTTAACCAAAAACGGAGTTTGGAACAAGGGCCAAAGTTGTTTACATTTCCCCTGCAATCCAGAGCCCATTCTCAGGGCTTCCTTTAACTATCACATACCAAATCGTTATTTCCACTGTTTTAAATCAACCAGGGCCAGATATCAGACATCTAGTGATAGTTCCCGTGGCCCCCAAACTCCCTGGAATTATTCATAGTCAATCCTAAACTGTTTACCCTGCTCCGTGAAAAGTTCAATAATGGCTGTGATTTATGTCTTCCCCTTGCTCCTCTGTCTTCTGACCCTACCAGGAGTTCCCACTATGGCGCTGTGGTATATGCCATGCCTCTCATTTCTTTCTTTCTTTTTATAAAGAGGAAGGAAGCAGGCAGGAATGAAGGTGAGTAGGTAGGCAGGCAGGCAAGAAGTGAGAGGAGGAAGAAACATGCATTTATTTATTTCATTGTTCATTTTGGTTGTCCCCTGTCCCACCCCCAGGCCCCAGGTCTCGAACACGAGTCCTTGGGCTTTACATGAACGATGCCAGAGCCACAGAATTAACAACTGCCTAAGCCACCAGGGTGTGCCCATGTCTTTGATTTCTTTCTTTCTTTTAATTCATTTATTTTTAAAAGGAAAGGTGTAGGCAAGAATGAAGGAGAGCAGGGGCAAGCAGGCAGAAGAGAGAAGATGAGAGTAAGTACATTATTTATTTATTCTATTTAGTTGGTCATCTTGGCTATTTATCTCCAGTCCCAGGTCGTGAACCTTAAGATGTATATGATCTGCATCTAACCTCTCCTCCACCAAGGAATACCTCTTTGTTCTTACTTTTAAAGAAAAGGGGCAGGCAAGAATGAAGGCGAGCAGAGGCAGGCAGGCAGGAAGAGAAGGGAGGAAGAAGCATTTATTGAGTTAATTAGTTAGCTATTCATCTTGGCTGTTCTCCCTCGCCCCAGGATGCGAACCTGGGTCCTTGGGATGTATATGGACTGTGCCCAACAGCTACTCCACCAGGGCACCCCATGCCTCTTGTTTCTAAGGGAACTGTGAGTAACGTTAAACTTTTCTTTCGATGGTATTAACCTCTCTCTGTTGTCACTCAATCACTTTATAAATTAAGATCCAGGCAAAGACCAATATGGAAATGATCATATTTTGAAAATTTAATGCTAGTCTGCTTAGAAAATTCAGTATTACAAATTCTTTTTAACTTGGTCATTTTGAAAAATCAAAGGCACCTATTTACCAATATACCTATTTACCCATGATGTTCACCACTTATAGTCAGAAATTTTGTTTTTAAAGGGCTTCAGTTTCTCTCCTTTCTCTGAAGCATCAATCAGGTTTTGCACATCATGCTACAGAAAGTGTATAGAACGGCAAGGAAACGAAGCAGAGTAGAAAAGCTAACTCCCTAGGCCAGTCTCACAATTCTCATCATTTTAAATAGGTAAGCAGTAACTAACGACAGTGCTCATTTCAACAGAATCTTAACACATAAGTTTTTTAAAATAATGACTAGACCTTTGTCTTACTGCATTAGAAACCTAATGCCATAATTTTCCTTGGTACATTTAGTGTCTACAAATTCTGTTGTTTGTTCCTACAGTGTATATCCTAGATGCACTACTGAGAATGATTTTTAATCCATTCCCCTAATTAATACCCCAATAGAGACAGGGGTGACATGTATATCAAATAATTCAAAAGACTGTTTTATCAATTGCTTATATCTTCCTAGTTTTATACTTACCCCAAGTGAGAGAGCTAAAAAATAATGACAAAATAATCACTGGTATACATTTTCAACAAAAAGAAAAATGGTAAAAACATATTAAAGGATGTTGTTTATTTTAATAGATACAAAAATATATCTAGAACATGAAAAAGAAACACAAACCCCATTATATGCTTTCAAATTTCAAATTTTTCTATGTTGGATTTACATAAAGTATGGTAAATATGCACCACTCTATATTCTCTTAATATGAAATGCAAGAGGGTCACTCAGGTTAGCAAACTGATGAGCCACTTGTAGTATTTTTCTGATTTGAGAATAACAAACTCAAGACAAAAGGAACCTTTAACATGAAAGTATCTTAAGAGAATGAATGATTTATTATACTTTCATTTTTGAAGGGCAAAAAAAGCTTAGACAAAGAAAAAGAAGCAATAAAACAAAACAAGGCAATAAATCTGTATCATTTGAGAATATTTAAAATAACTGTATTTATATTAAATATTTTAAAGAAATTAAAAATTTAACCTAGTTTCGAGGGGAATATCTGTTTTGCCAGGAGTTAAATTACTCTTTCTTCAACTACTACTACTTAAAAAAAAATAAGTCAGTTAGGAAACTTAGCTAAATTTTCTAGCAAAATAGTACATAATGTTTGGTAAATAGGTGCCTTTGATTTTTGAAAATGACAAAATTAAAATAATTTATAATACTGAATTTTCTAAGCAGACTAGCATTAAATTATCAAAATACGAAAGTATATATAACATTGTTTGCTTAGAGGGATAGTATTGTGGAGTCTTTTCCTAATTTTTATTTCTAACTTGGTATCTGTAGTATAACTGAAAATATTTAAAATTTAAGATTAGCTTTTATGCGATCAACTTTAAAGTGTTAAAAGAAATACTTACTGGTTGCTCTGGTAAATCTTGCTCTTCTTCCATGAGGATCAGTATTTCTCTCTTATATGTATGTGACTGGATTGCAAGTCTGTTTCAGCAGTCTTCACAATCTGTTTAAGAGTGGAGATTCAGAGCTTTATGTACTTTCAAAGCTTTATCATTGAGGTCATCAGAGAATCATTTTTAAATATTTTGCTACCCTGAGCTTTCTACGTGAGTTCCAATCTCAAAATCTCAAACTTGCACGTGGCTCTTCAGATCTGACGTGCTGCACCAAGTCAAAATAGGTATACACAATGATTTTTATAATACCTTGCAAAAGCCAACACGTGGAACCACTTCTGCTGTACTTAAAGCATGGTTACTATAGTGCCTAATGCAAAAATATTTTACAGTGACAGCCATGTGCAGATTAACTAAAACAATTTTTTTAGGGTTAGTTACATTAAAAACTGACAAAAATTAGTCAAACAAGTCAGTAAATTATGGTAACATCTAATCTGCTTTAATGCGGAACATTTATATAACTGTTAACAGATACACAGAATCATTTAAATAGGACAAATCAGAGTATTGACCAAGTCTCTGTATGTTAAAGAAAAACTCAATTCTTCTAGATCTATTTTAATAACGAAAGTAAGTAAAAGTAAAACTTTGACTTTTAGAATTAAGAAAAAGTCATAGAAAGCCAAGACCCAATTTTATTCTGAAATAACAAGCTCCAATAAATTTACTGCATAGTCAATTATTAGGCAGAATCTTTACCTTCTTAGACCTCGCTCTTCCTGTCCTGATTTTCAAACTAAAAGAGAAAAGAAAAACAAGACTCTACATCTCATATTTACAGGTAAGAACTTACTATGCCCTGATAGCAAGCAAGAAAGACAACAAAACAATAATACATTGTGAAGGTGAGAAACTCCCATTTCTATTTAAAAAAACAACACCAAAAAACCGAAAACCAGCACTTTGCCAAAACAGATGTGATTGCTTCAGTCTTTAATTCAGGTCACACCTATTTTCACTTCTACCAACCACTGTAAACAACTTAACACACAAAGCCAAACAAGTACAGAATCTCATTGCAGAAATAATGAAAATAGAAGAAAAATGTCAGTTGTGTCAGTTGTGTGTGTCAGTATCACCACCCTATGTTTACTGCTTTATCATGATGCAATACAACATACTTTATTTCAGAATCACACTACAGAGTGAGAAAACACGTGTAATGGATACAATTAAAGGCAAAACTGTTCAACTCCAACACAGCTTTACTCCCTGTACTGATCTAGAATGTCAAAGAAAAAAAAAAAAGTTTGAAGTCAGAAGCTCTTGATGCTCAGTGCACTCACGTGTAGCTCATTCAGTCTTGGAGCTACGTTCTCATACTCCATGACGTAGGTAACAGTGCTGCAGAATTACTGAGTGTAATAACTAAAGCTCAGAGGAGTTATCTTCCCTGCACTTGTTTTGCTCTGCTCAGAAGAGCATAATCAACGTGACGTGAAACTGATTCACAATTGTGAAAGATAAATCTGTAGCATAATTGATTTTTTTAATGTTTTATTATTATTTATCTTAGTTTTAATTTGAAATATATTCATGGAATTTGAAATACTAACTAATGTACATAGCGTACATATGAGATTTCATCCCATAAGACTGAAATGGAACCAATTAGGGAAATGCAATGCCTTTAATACATTTGTTGAATTTTTGTGTGACCAGCTCTCTCATGTCAAAAAAAGTGACAGAATTCCATATTATGCTTTATTGAGGGCCATAACTAATGATGGCACTCTCTTAGTAGATTCTTGGCAAGAAAGGGGAGAAGATATTTCTCCTGATGGGAGAAGGGTTATAAATCTATCTCTGGGCAAGAGGAAGGTAATGAAAATTATTTAAAAAAATAAAGATACTCAACATGTGCTTTAATTTTGTTTTTAAACACAAAATTAACTTATTTAAAAAATATGAACATAAAGGAAAAGTTATTTATTTTTTATGATCAAAAGGGTAATGGGTTTCAAAAGGTAAGAAATACTACTCTTAATAGTGGGGAAATAAAATTGCAAGGCTTACAACAAATCTTGGATTTTGTTTTTTAGAAATATGGGATTATAATGATTTAATATTAGGATGGGGTGTATTTCCTACTTTTCTTGAGATAAATTTAATATAAGTTGCAAGAAAAATTTCTTTAAGGGAAACCTGGAAGACATTCCTTTCTACTTCTTATTTTTTCTTTGTTATAAATAAGCACCCTTTTCCTTAAATTTATATAATGTTATAATGCCATGTTATTTCAATAAAATTTTTAAAAATTATCCCATTTCAAATATAGACTCATACACACAAGAAAGATGAAAGACAGAAAGGAAAGAAGGGAGAGAGAAAGAAAGGAAGAAAAGGGGAAAAGAGAAAAAGAAAGAAATGAAGTACCCTATCCTTTGTTGTTTCCATCTTAAAAATTTCCTTTAATTACTCAGCTTTTCAACTTAGGGGAAAAAAGGGGGCACAAATAACTTCCATATCCGGGGGGGGCGCGGGTAAAACAACTATAAATCAAGTAATGGGTCAAAGAACACCAATAATTTTGATCATTTTAAAATGAAGCAATCTATAAGGAAAAGAATATGATTTACTACAGCATCTTCTGGGATTCTACTGACAATGTGAAATAATATGTGACTCTGCAAATATACATTCTGGTGCACCTGTATATAAAATGTGTTAATAATGACTATAAATTTTGTAATCCCATCACAAAGTACATCTAAAATACCACTTTACATCAATACAGTATTTTTTCTTTCAATAATTTGAGGATGACATGTAAGAACATACTAAACACAGCAATGCAAGTATTTATCACACTCCTAGCATTTACCAGTGTGCTATCACTTTTAATATTAAGACATCACACCATTTTCTACAAATGGCACATGCTTACAATCAAGTCACATTCACTAGAAACCAAATGAAAGTGTTGTATAACACACAGTGCTCCAGGACTTAATAAAAACAGTATAGAATTACCATACAAATCTTAGTATTCTCATTTTCATGTACTAGTTGTAATCTGTATTGTTTTGTTTCGTTTTTCACCATTAGTAGTATACATTACATTTTTCTACGTTGAGTGAAATTCTCTTTTAAAAATATCCAATAATGCAACGGCTTAACACAGAAGCGGAAAGTATATTTTTAATGTAACAAACTATAATTACAACTTAGACAAACAGCTGATATAATTACAAAACAGACTGAGTTAGTCTTTTGTTTGAAGCACCTTTTTAAGACATTTGGGTAGTAATATCTTTTCACAATTTTCTACTTTTAATTCTTAGTATTGGTTTCTATATACAGTTGCTTTATCACCTTGTTTGGAGATAGTCTGTCAGTATCCGTATGACTTCATGAACAGAAATCTGGAAAAATGTAAAGTGAAAATGGAGTATTTCCTAAGATTTCATATTTCCATAATTATAAATGCTGACAATGAAAGACAGAAATTTTTGTTTAACTTAGAAAGATCATACAATTTTAAATTGTATTGTGATTTTACATGCCCCAAAATAAGCAAACATAATTTTTATTTTTAATCCTTAGATATTAGAAAGGAAATAATTAGTAACATATTTTATTAAAAAATTCTAATTAGATTCCCACCTTATAATTAATTGTATCAAATTCAACATGCTAGTATTTTCCCAGTAATCATAAATGACCACAAGCAAGAATTTAGGTTCAATGTGCTACTGTATAGGAAGGGAAATTTAAATATATATATATATACATGTATAAGCATGTATTTAAAGCACAGAGTAAAGTCAAATTGTTTTCAGTGAAAACAAAATATATATCACTCTTAATTACATCAAATGGTTGTTTAAAAAGAGTAAAACAGTCTGATTACATGTCCTAGAAGGGGAACTTGCATGTGGTTATGTGTGCACAGAGACAATTAATGGCTAAGTATTTTTGTTATAGAGTTAAGTAGAAAATAGGCAGCTCATAAATTTGATCACTGACTGAACCTTATTTTATAGACTACCCTCTGTAGAAAATTAACAGCATCCTCTCCAAAATTAAATATATCTCAGCAACAATAGTAATAAACTATAGTAGCCTGAAGATATATCAAAAAAGTATATCACTTAAGATTTTCATTAATATATAATTACTTTAGTATTTAAAAGGAAGGGACAATTAACAAATGTTTACCATGGCATCCTTAAATGTAAGTATGTCTTAAAGAATGAAAACAAAAAGCAAAATACCCTCTTATAATGGTCTGTAAAGACTACTGCTTCAAGTATTGTTACTCAATAATAGAGATCTATTCTAAAGGCAATCTATCAAAGAATTCAGAAACAAGCATCCTAACACCCAAAGTACCAAAATAAAGCCTAAAGGTAACTGTTCAAAATAAATTCTAATTTATACACCAAAAGGTCTTCTAAGGCAGAATCAGAAAAGCTGTTGGAAAAAATTATTTAAAAACGTAAGAAAATATTTCTGGGGTCTCTTGAGGAGCAGCGCTTAATAGCAATAAGTACTCATAGGGATAACACAGAGTAGGAATCTAAATAACATTAGATTTCAAATAAGAAGTAAAGACGTTTATTCTAATCTTTATAAAGTTTTTACTGAAAATTAGGCAAAAATAGTATCTTTCAGGAAAGGAGAATAATAGAGGTAATTAAGGAAGATCTATCCTGCACCAATCTTTAAAATCAATTCGAGTGGGAAGGCGAAGAGATTGATCTTATATGTAATACACCAGTTACTTTTACGTTGTCTCATGCCATTTTATCTCCAAACTGAATATTCTAAGACACACAAGTAGTATCTTCATATTATAAAAAAGGCAACTGAGTTCAGAGATTTAAATAATTTGAGAATAACAGCAATGTTTCAGGTTAAAGTGGAACTATACAGTGGGGACAGCTGCGCACCACTGGACACAGCAATGCCACTGAATAGTATACTTAAAATGGCTAATAGTTAATGCTTGTTATGTGCCTTTTCTACTACAATAAAAAATATGAAAGACCCATGAGACTAGAAATACCAAAACAATGACCAAATCTAAAAAGTGCTTAGCAGTGGAGAAAAATCAGTATTTAAAAAACATTGCCAAAGAACTGAATATCAATGTGGAGAAAAATGTCTCTATACATTATGAGTAATTCTAATTATATGAAAAATTAATAAGCATTCAAAAACTTTGGGAGAAAACAGAACAGCATATTTATCATATCTGTGGGAAAGAGATAAATTTATGAACAGTATGCTATGCTACACAAACCTTAATGTCTACAAAATGAACCCAGCCAAAACAACACAGACAGAGCATGTGTCGGGTAGCCGACAATGACTAACACAAATATTCATCGAAGGATACAGGTGAAGTAACCAACAAGATCAAATCAGCATTTGGGTAAAAAGACTCACCACTTATTGGATAAATTTTAATATTTTTAAGATATCATATCATATTATATTACTAAAAATATTCTAAACCAATAAAACTTAAAGGTTATCTGTGCTACAAAAAGATAACAAATATTCCGGCACAGCTTTAAAATCATATATACTTCAGGCTATTCTCCAATGTAACTATGAAAGAGGTTATAAAATTATCTATATAGTCTTAATTTTTCTTAGGTTATTTCCCAAAAAAACACTACAGAGAGGGCAAAAACCTAGCTATTTAAAAAGCAGAATAACTTGTTCACAGAAATGAAAAATTAGGAATAACAAACATGCAGAGAATGGTTTGCCTATGCTGTAATCCTACAATTAAATATTCTATATTAGAGTGAAAGGTATAATCTATTTCAATACCAGCTCATTTAAATAGTGAAAATACCAAGATTTTCTTTTAATTATAGTCTAATAACAACAGCTTATAAGAACCCAAATCAAATACAAAGAGATACAATACTGGATATTTTAAGGTTTGTATAGCAAAATGTTTAAGTACATTATTTTTGAAATGCAAAAATGCTCCTCAGAACATTAAGCTGTAATTGGACATTTATTTTACTTTCTTGCCCCACTTATTTTCCTCAAGGAAAAAGTTTAACTTTAAGGGAATTTAAGTAATTTAAATTACAGTGATCCTCCCTTACCCTCAAATCTTAAAGAAGTTCATGACAATGCTACAGGCAGAAAGTCATTTGAATTTTTTACTGTTCTTTCTTTCATGAAAAAAGTTAAGTTAGACTTTGCACACAAACTCATGGTTGATTCATTTTATAATTTGGAGCAAAAGCAATGAACTTCCAACAGATAAAAAATTTGACATCAGACATTTCGCAGTTAGTTTTACCCTGCTGGACAGAAATTATGCTCTCTGTGAATGCAAGACAGTATTTAACATAAGATACTAAAAGGAATATAGAATCTTATTAGTTATTAGAGGCAATTCTTATTTTAGGGTTGAGGAAACTAAAACCAAAAAGGTGAAGGCATGATGGCCGCATGAAGTCTAGCAGCAGAACCAGCAATGGAACCCAAGTCTCTGATGTCCTTGTCTGAAGTTCCCTGACCCGCCAACCTCCGGGAAGTAGAATTGAGCAAGCTTTAAATTACATTCCTAATCTTACCATAAGTTATTTATTCCCTTTCCTTTTTTAAATCTCTCCATTCTGTTACATTAATTTGACCTCCTGATATAACATGTTCTTAAAGTTATAAAAAGCTTTAAATTTATAAATCCTAAACTTCTTTTTCAATGTATTAACTGGCACTCAAGGACCATAATCTGAGATCTTTTTAATGCTACTTTTTAATTCCTTGTATGGTTTAGCAGAAATAACAATCTGATTTCTCTTTATAAGGTTTTAATTTGCAATTACAGACTTTGATCAATTGTTAATAAACAGGTAATTTTCATTATAATAAGGTATATGAAAAATATTTTCTAGTCAGAAATAAGTCCAAATTTTAGAAAAGACAAAGTATCTCCCAATCTACTGACAGTTCAAAGTTATTTGTAAGAGTTCACTGCTTCACAATAATTAAGAATTCTTCAAAACTACTCCTCTGACCTCTACTACAGTTAACAGTAGAGGTTAATTAATTCTGCTAAAAACAATTAATTTTCTCTTGGCCTTAAAACTCCTGTGGAAGCTTGTTACTAAATTCCACAACGGCAGAGACCACCTTCTTTTTAGTATCTAATAGCACATAGCAGGCATTCAATAAATATTTGCCCAATCAAGCTAGCTTCCAGACTCTAAATATTTACTTAAAACTAGCTTATTAAAAATTTTCAGTATATGTAGAGGAACAAAAATTTCAAATCTCCAGTTTTCCTATTTCTATCCAGGGATACCTAAGTTGCAACTTCAATTCTTTACAAGGATTTGTTAACCGACTTAAGGAATATCATTTTTAAGTTAGCTGAAAAAAGTTCCTTTCAAACATAAGCAAGGAATGATATAATTCTAATTACATTTTAATATCACATCCACAAGGGATCACAGGAGCACTACTTAGAGGTTAATAGCCGGTAGGCTTCTCTCCCTTAATAAGATTAAAGTTTTATGTTTTAGAAAAAGGGAGGGGCAAGAAAGACAAGAGAGGAAGTGTAGGTAGGGAAAGATGCAGAGAGAGAAAAAAGAGGAATGCCCTTTCCGGAACATAAATGTACACAGTTATAAGCCAGAGTCCACATCCTAATTCTCAGAACCAGTGAATGTTAACCTATATGGAAAAGTCTTTGCAGATGTAATTAAATTAATGATTCTGCGATGAAAGGATTATCCTGGATTATCTGAGTAGACCATAAATGCTATCTCAGAGTCCCTATAAGAGAAAGCCAGAAGGAAATTCTACACATACATTGAGAAGGCAATGTGAAGATGGAGTCAGGTGCTGGAGTGATATGTCCAAAGAATGACAGTGGCCACTCGGCCACCAGAAGCTCGCAGACTCTCCCCCTAGCGCCTTTGCAAAGACAGCAGTCCTGACATTACTTTGATTTCAGACTTTTGGCCTCCAGAAGTGTGAAAGAAAAATTTCTGTTGCTTTAAGCCTCAGAACGTGTGGTGATCTATTATGGCAGTCATAGGAAACTAATAAAAACCGCAGCGAAGTTAATTTGGCTTTTCATTCGTTTTTGCTATTACCTCTGTTTGGATTTGCTGACCATCTGGTCACTGAATGAAATATACAAACTGAAAATAAAGATAGGAAATAAAAGTTTGTAAATAGATAACATGACTACATATAAACTGCAAAAATGCTTCCAAACATTAAGAATGGTTGTGCATTAAACACTCAGAAACTTCTCAAATAATTGTAATTTGCCTAAAAGAACTGTCATATAATGATAGTAAGCAGTTTCCTGCTTTTTTTGCCTGGGTCAAACCCTAAATTTAAAGTGGAAGAAATTCCCAGGTAACATAGAATACTGGTGGTTCAGGTGTTTCATTGATCTTCAGAAACCTTACTCACCCTTCCAATGCCTTGAGAACAAATTAGTACTAGTATCCATAAGATAGAACTTAAAATCAGCATACAATCATGATCTGGTCTGATGTGCTTTTATTTGGAAAGAAATTATTGCTAGTTACACCTGAAAAACATATAAGTCCTTTCTAGTTGATCTTAACTAAGACAAATCTAAACAATCTCAGGCAAAACTAAGCCTCAAGATGGAAGCTAATATTTTACTATTTTTGAGTTATGTCCCTACTTTGTATTTCTCTCATGAAGTCACCTTGTGACATCTATAAAGTATGTATGCTTGGTCACAAAAGCATTTGCTAAATATTTTATTTTAAATTGTGTGACAATGTGCTAGGCCTACAGTAAGAACATTTATAAAGACACTGCAAGAAGGTACTGAATGATTAGGAATTTTTGTCACTGGAAAAATGTGACTTCTAATTTAGCAAATGATTTTTCTTTTTTGCATGTGTTTTTTTCTAAGAGGTTTTCTTGTATGTATGTCTTGAATAGAGTCCTAGAATTTTCTCAAAACAAAATATTCAGAGTATTTCAAACAGGAAGAAAAATACTAAAATGGAAGATAAAGTAGAACATGCCAGGTAGTAAGGGCGTATTCTAAAAATCAATGAGTGTGTTTTGACTGCTGTCTGTCAAAAATTCACGTCAGTACTTAAAATACTACTTGAACAATAAAATGCATAGATCAAACAATAAAATATAAAGGCTTGACTGAGGTAATTTAGTCAATAAAAGATGTTAATTCTAATTTAAAGCAATAAAGTAAGAACAAATTTTAGAAAGCTTTACTTTTTCTTATAAAGACTCTTAAGTGAAACAATTTTCCCAGAGGTTCTCTATTATTTTCTGGGTTTAAAAATCGAATCTATAGTCAGCAGTCTCAAACTTTGGAGCCCTGCTTCATTCCTCAGGTTAGGGAAATTCTCAGCTATTATTTCTTCAAATAGTTTCTGTCCCCTTTTCTTTCTTCTTCTGGGACTCCTATGAGAACATCCTTTTGATGTGATCCCATAGGTTTCAAACGCTTTCTTTCTTTTTTCTTTGCTGGTTTGCTTGAGTGCATTCCTCCGCCCTATTGTCTAGCTCACTGATTCCATTAGAGGTTTCATCCATTCTACTCTTGAGTCTCTATTGAGTCCTTTAGATCAGCTAGAGTGTTCATTTCTTTGACGTCTTGCTTCACTTCTTTTTTCTCTTTTCTTTCTCTAGTTTTTTTTTTTTTTTTTTCTATTTCCTTGACTATATTTATCATTGTTGTCCTAAATTAATCTACAGGTAATTTGTATACATCTGTTGTATTCAGATTTCCCCCTGGGTTTTTAATTGGATTCTCTCGTCATTTTGTGTCAATTTCTGTGTCTCCGCTCTACTGGCTTTCTGTTTATGTTCTGTGGGACAGGTTTCCCTACAGTGATGGTCTTGTGTAGGTTATTGACTTGGACTGAATAAGCCTGGATCTTGGCATGAACACTCGGAATTCTTGAGTTTTGTGGCATCACCACTAGTTGGATTTGCTGAAGTTCTTGGGTGGACCCTGCTTTGGGGCCTGAGAGTTCTGCTTATGGTGTTGGAGTTTGTGTGGAGGTTGCAGAGCCTTCCCCCAGCATCCCAGGTCCAAGCGATAACCACCACCTTGTCCTGGTCAATCGCAATCAGGCTGCAGTTCCGTCTCCACCCACGGGGTGGCGCTAGTGGGCAGCACTGGACGTTTCTCCCTTCTGGGCGACTTCTTTAAGTCTGCCAGCAGGATTTTCTGCGGACAGGTCCGGGACAATATATTGGTGAGAAGGGGTGGTTCTCCTAGCTCCCCTTTGGGTTACAGTGGTGCCCAGTGTAATTTCTCCACAGGGGCTCCTGCTCAGACCACTGGGATGCTGGCCCACTTTCTGCCTTGTGCTAAGACCCTCTCTCCTGGCTCCCAAGGCTCTCTGTTGCTCTAGGAGCAACTCTCCAGGAGGCCTGGTCTTCCTGCAGTTTCACCCGCCTCTGCCGCAGCCTGAATCTGCCGTATAGCTCTGAATACGGATGTTTTCACCTACCCTTGGTGGTTGTGGTTGCTGCTGTGGTCTCTGTAGCCTGTGGGTCAATTTTCCTCAGTATTTATGTCTGGAAAACAGGTGAATTCCTGGTTGATCTGTGGGGAGGAGGTGGGACTCACTCCTACTAGGTCGCCATCTTGACCCCAAACCAGTTTCAAACTTTGGAAACGTCTCTGAATGAATCTCAAAAAGTATACAACTTAAACTCATTCACCAAAAGAAAAGTACAAAACATATAAGATACTTTGGGACAGATATTTACTGAATAAAAAAATTCTTGCAATAAAAAGAGGCAAGACTAGTAGTGCCATTTGTTTTTTTTTTAAGGAAAGGTGCAGTCAGGAACGAAGTGAGTAAGCAGGCAGGCAAGCAGAGAAAGGAGGAAGCATCTTTATTTTATTTAGTTGTTCACACTATTTTTTTTACCCCCAAGACCCACGACTCAATCCAGAGGTATATGGCTTGTGTTCCTTCATAGATGATTGTCTTAACTGCTGCTACAACAGAGTGCATCAGTAGTGGTGTCTTATAACATGTTACAAGTAGAAATAAAAATTACATTATACCAAACTATACTAAATGTAATGTGGTATCCTGGATTGGATCCTAGAAGAGAAAAAAGATATTTGTGGAAAAAATAGTGAAAGTTGAATAAAGGTCTGGAGCTTAGTAATATACCAATGCTGATATTTCAGTTTTGACAAATGTACAAGACATTAACAAGAGGGAAAATTAGGTAAGTGGTAGATTTAAGAATTCTCAGTACTATCTCAGAAGCATTTCTAGAAATCTACTCCAGAAAAATAAACTACCCCAAAATTAAAATTATTGCAAATAAAAATCATCATAAAATGTCATTATATATTTACTATATTTAACAGCTAAAATAAACAAAAGAATAGTGGCTATACCAAGTGCTGACAAGGAAAAGGAGCAATTAGAATTCTCACACATTGCTGGTGTCAATGCAAAAAGATACAACACAGATACACCCGTGCGGCTCAGGGCTGCAGCTAAGGTACAGGTCACGTAAAGCCTACACATCTGGGTTTGACACGCCACTCGGCTGTGGACAAAAAGTAAGTTTTAAAAAAGATACAGTACAGTTACTGTGGAAGACATTTTGGCAGTTTTTTTTAAATAAAGCTAAACATATACTTAAGATAATACCCAGCAAACTAATGAATGGATAAACTGTTGGGTCATTCATTCATACACTGAAAGCTACACAGTAATTCGCAAAACAACCTGGATGAGTCACAAATGCATTAAGTGAAAGAACCCAGGTTCGAAAAGTCTACATATTGTATAAACTCATTTACATGACATTCTTTATATGCTATAAGGACAGAAAATAGATCAATGGTTACCATGTTCTAGGGATGGGGGAAGAGATTAGCTACAAAGAATCAAAAGAACTTTATTGGGATGATGGAATTGTTCTATTATCTTGACTGTATTGGTAACTAGGACTGCCTGAATTTGTAACACTCACAGAATTGTATACTTGAAAGGATGATTTACTGCATGTAAATTTAACTCAAAAGATTATAACAGTATTGATTCAGTTTTTATTAAAAAAAATCACATATAAAGTTGAATAAAATTTTATGACTAATATAAACAAAATTATAAACACAGTTGGATTAACAGTGCGTAAAGTACTGAAATGCTGGCCAATAAAATTGTAAACATAGGCCAACAGCTTATTTATAAGAATGGAGATTTGAAATGATAGTTATACTACTTGATATCGTAACAGGAGGTTTTCCATTAGATAGGTAACTTAAATAAGGTCAAATTTGTATAAGTTCTTAAATTTGTATTTGAAATTTAACTACCTTTAAACATTTTTCCCACCTAAATTGAAATGGCAGAAGAATGCTATCCTTATGCTGTCACTAGAAGCAGATTTATACATTATACAAACATTCAGAAGCAATTACTTCTAAAATAGAAGGCTGGTATTCACTGAAAGACAGACAGAAAAAAAAAAGGGAAAAGGAAGGGAGAAAAAAAAGAGAAGGAAAACGTAAGAGATAGGCAATAAACTATATAAAAAGAACTCCTTGGCACACACTGGTGGAGTAGCTGTCAAATCAATCGCTTCTGAAGGACACAGGTCACATATGCCAGGGTTCAAGTCTGGGGGTGAGGGGTGGGTGGGAGGGAGCCAGTGTGAACAACTAAATGGCAATACAGTAGAAAGTTTTTCTTCCTCCTCTCTCTTCCTGTCTGCCTGTTTGCCTTCATTCCTGCTTGTATCATTCCTTAAAAAATTTTTAAAAAAGAACTCTGCAAAACATTTATTAAGCCAGAACAATTACTCTGTAGTAAAATGCCTAACAAGCTCAATGGTATGATGAAAAAACATGTAGCACCTGGCAAAAATAAAGGGTGATGGGAAGATGGTGGTGGAATTCCACAGAGAATTTTGTAGTGTAAGTTTAGAAGAAAAAAGTAACATAAATGTCCACATCATTTACTTGAGTATCATTATGGATATTAACAAACAGCATTATTTGTTAAAGGCTGTTGGTACAACGTGAGCTCCAAACCAGGTCAAAAACTCATAACAATGAGATCTTTCAGGAAAACACCAGACAGGTCAAATAATGGCAATTCTCTGGGAATGGGGCTTTGAAGGGGCTCTAATATTTGTTCTGCCCCTCCAGTGGCTTCCAAGCTGCTGGATTTTTTACCATGATCGGGTGCTGCTGGTTTTCAAGGCTATTTTGGAGGATAGTGTGACTTAAAATGGGGTGACTTAAAATGCTACAGAGTTCACTGTTTTTACTGATTTGCCTATACTCAGTCATCTTCCTTGAATATAAATGCTCAGGGCTTGCTGCAAGCCTATGGTTAATTTCTAGAGCCCTGAAAAAGAATGAGTCTATTGTTAGTGTTCTCATAGGGTTAGGGAGGCATTTTCAGAGGCTCTTTGTCATTACTTTTGATAGCCTCTGCATTAAATTTTGACAAACTTCTCCAGCTCACTCTTTATATATTAATTTGCTATTCAGTACTTTACTTTTAAAGCCTCAATATTTATTATTTCCTTTTATTTACTGTGAATTTACTAATAATGCTTATCTTTTAAAATCCCCTTCAGTTTATACTATTTCCTTTAGTGTTGTTTGCATTTAGTATTTCGCTTTCAAAGAATTTTCCTCAAATGAATGATAAAGTTACATTATTAGTTTATATTTGTAACTGGGAGTTACAATTTTTTCTCAAAATGGATGAATGATAAAGTTACATTATTGTTTATATTTGTAACTGGGAGTTACAATTTTTTCTCAAAATGGATGAGACTCTTTGTTCACCTGTTGTTATGTGCAGGTCCTAGGTATATATACTGACCTCTAGTGACTAAGGAAAAGGGGTGAAATACATAGTTAGGCAGTGTCAGCAGTCAATTTGCTTTCTTTATATGATTCCCTGTCTCTTTTTTAAAAAAAGCATTCTATTTTATTCTACTTAGTTGTTCACAGTGGTTGTTTTCCCCCACCCCGGACCCGGGACTCAAACCCAGAGGCATGTGGCCTGTGCTCTTTAGTAGGCAACTGACTTAACTGCTACTCTGCCAGGGTATGCCAAATCCCTCTTCTTAATATAACATAAATTTTTAGAGATATATCTGGCCTCCTGTGCATACTATATGCCAGGTACTAGTTCAGACACTGGGAATTCAGCAAAGAAAACAAAGTCCTCAGCCTCAACTTATATTGTAATAGGAAGATAAACAAATATATAAGGTAATATAATTACACAAAGCGATAAATACTCTGGAAAATAAAAGAGTAATATGGAAACAACCTAAATGTCTATCCACAAATGAATGGAGAAAAATGTAGTGTATACATACACGTGTGAATACTACTCAGCTATTAAAAAAAAAAGAAATCTTACCATTTGTGACATAAATGAACTTTGATGGTTTTGCACTAAGTGGTATAAGTAAGATGGAGAAAGACAGTAACATGATTTCATTCATATGTAGCATATAGAGGAACAGAGCACACAAGCAAAACAAAACAAAAACAAACTCTTAGAAGAGATTGGTGATTACCAGAGGGGAAAGGGGTTGAGAGGCGGGTGAATTGGGTAAAGTGGATCAATAATATGGTGATGGATGGAAACTAGACTTTAGCTAATGATTATTATGTAATATATACAGATGCTGAATTACAATGCTGTACACCAGAAACATACATAGATATACATACACACACAATATAAATCAATAAAACTTATCTCAATCAAGATTCATTAAAAAATAAACAAAGACTAGAGAGTGACTATAGGGGAGCTAGATAAGGTGATCATTTCTCTGCAGTAACATTTCAGCAGAGATCTGAATAAAAAGAGAGCTAAAGAAGATGTGAAGGAGGGCTTTGAAAAACAAGCATTAAACTGAGAATAACATTTGGCATGTTTGAGAAAGAACAAAAAGGCCAGAGTTAACGAATGAGTGAGTAGTAGAAGATGGCTGAGAAGTAGTCAAAGGTCAAATGACCCACAGCCTTCTCACACGTGATACAGTTTGGGATGGATGACAATGGGTGCTTCAGGCAAGAGAATGGCATGGTTTGATTTAAATGCACTAAATGCATGTAGCAAATGTAAGGAAATATTGCCCTTCCCAAGCAGAGGAGTCGAAGTATCTGGAAAGCATTTATTTCTCTTAGGTTTCCTCCAAGGGACAAACATGCTCAAAATTCGGATCAAGGACCAGGAAACAAACTATGAATGCTTCAGGCACCCTTCCATTCTTCACCTTTGTTCACTTGGTGTCTGGTACATTTCTGAAACTTGTACATGTAATCTCACTGTTGTCTGTCTTTCAAGTCTTCTCAGCTGATGGCAAGCTTCTTGATTTTACTACCATTTAAAAAACACCTAACATTTTCACTGAGAATATGCACTCAAGAGCTCTGCTGAAGTAGACACGAATATCCAGCAGTCTAGCATTACCTGACCACCCCAAGGCTCCCTTCAGAGTGACCTTAAGAGAAACTTCTCTCACAATGCAGGAAACCATGCAAATCACATTTCTGTGACCCCTCCCCACCAAAAAAAAAAAAACAAACTGCAACCAACTACACCTTCTCTGCTGAACTTTCTGCAGACAAAGCCATACTGATCAACTCTTTCCATAAATAAACTGTCTAGCCAACTGACTGTGGTAAAGTTGGTGAATTCTTCTGGCTACTTTATTTGGGAGGCATGACTGACTAATATATCATGACATTGTCAGCTGTAGGAATATTTATAGTAACTTTACACTTTATAGAATAATAACCGAACTTACTGAAAAATTTTCTTAAAACGCATTTAAGCTACACCAAAATCTTTATTTCTTTTTAAATTTTTTTTTAAAGGAAAAGTAGAGTCAGGAATGAAGGCGAAACAGACAGGCAGGAAGAAAAAGGAGGAAGCAGTACTTTATTTATTTAGTTTTTCATCTTGGTTTTTCCCCCGGCTGCAGGTCTTGAGCCCATTCCCTGGGATATGTGGCCTGCTCTCTTGCCTCAAGGAAGCTGACTAAACCACTACTCCGCTAGGGCACACCCCATGCCAAATTCTTAATAGGAAAACAAAACAAACAAAATACATGTGTATGTAGCTAGATAGACAGAGAGCACACTTTATTTAATTGTTCATCTTGGTTCTTTTCTTCTCTCTGGTTCCAAGACATGAACCTGGGACCTTGGGATGTATGTGAACTGCGCCCAACCCTTATTCCATGCACCAATAGGAAAAATATTTTAACTGCTGAGCCCCATGTGGGCATGTGGCACATGTGGGATTTTCTATGCAAATGATAACAGAAAAAACATTCTATTAGGAAGATTCCCTAAGAATTATTTTTACAATTTTTAATATTTTCAGAAAATCATCTTTTGAAGTCATCTATAAAACAGTATTTAGGTGCTCTTGGTGGAGCAGTGGTTGGGTCAATCATCTCTGAAGAAGCAAGCCACATACTCCTGAGTTTGAGTCCCGGCCCATGGGGGAAGCAACCAGTTTGAACAACTAAATAAAAATAAAGATATTCTTCCTCTTCTCTCTTTGTGTCTGCCTGCTTACTGGCCTCTTTTCTGTCTGCACCCTTCCTTTAAAAAAAAATGCTTTAATAAAAATAATCATGAACTTTTTCCTCACAATCTTCCAGTAAAAGAGAAATGTATTCTATAAGAAAAACTCCAAACCCACAATAAAAAGTATTGTGAAGGAATGAGTTCATCTAAATTAGATGTGTAAAAGTAAGCTTAATATAATCCAACAGTTGTAGTACATTTATTCCAACCTTCTTTGCATCTCCTTCCAGTTTTTTGTAACTTATCAGTCACAGAGCATAAGAATTTCTCTAACATTTGGAGATTTAGACTCCACAGAACTCACAACCCCTAAAACTTTTATCTTTATCTGCGGTAGACCACCTTTTCCCTGACCCAATGCAAAAATCTGTCTGCCAGGAATTTTCCACAGTATTATGGAGACTGCAGCTACGTCTGTTATCCTGACCAAGGATAAACAGGCATCATCTCCCTACTCCGCAGCTGTACACAGCTGTTAGGAGTCGCCAGTAGAAACCACACATAGCCAAGGAGATGAATTATTACTTCAGACTATAAAAGGAACTAGACCCCCCCCATTGCTCAGCTTTGGGTAATAATACCCCTGGGCCAGCATCGGTGCTGGCAATAAAGTGTCTTTTTCTCCACCTTTGAGTGTCCGGCTGTCAGTCTTCCAGCCGTCTGGAGGCTCAGCCATAAAAGAGCCTCCTTTAATCTTGTGAAGTTAACATTTCTAAGAGAATTATTATTTTTTGTGTAGGTGCTATGACCTGGCACGTGATATACTCCGACATAAATATTCTACAAATGTGTTGCTTCCAGTTATACAGGAAAACTTACTCCATTTAATTCATTTCCTAAGTCAAAATTCCATGTATCAGTCTATGTATCATAGCTATATATCAATTATCTCTCCAGTAAACTGACAAAATTTACTACACTATACTATACCATACACTATACTACTATCTTTTGAAATGTATATCTTTAGCTATCTAAAGAACTATGAAATACAGATTTTTTATTTTATTTCTTCAAACTTATCCTTTAGAAATCCATCTAACCCTTTAGAAATCCATCTAACCCTTTAGAAATCCATCAGTCAAAAAACATCATGCACAAATTCAATGCTATCATTTTAGCACAGAGAATGAATAGTGAAGCATGTTTTAACACTTGCTATTTTACACTTTTCAACATAATTCATCTCTCTTAGAGGCAGGTTTAGCAAGCATCAGGTATTTTGGGAGCATTAACTCTGGAATTAGAGTACTTAGGTTCAAATCAGCTCTGATATTAGTTAGCAGTGTGGCATATTAGACAAACTATTTAAATTTTCTGGACCTCACTTCATCTGTAAAATGAAAACAATGGTATCTTCTTCATAAGCTTGGCATAAATGAGTTAATATCATAAAGGTCTTAGAACAGGGCCTGACACTTAGTAAATATGATATATCTGCTAAAGAAAAATAAAATAAATATCTTAGACATAAACAGATTCAGAAAAGAATTCTAGTCTTGAGTGAAAGTCAATTCACTAACAAGCTACTCTAAGTTTTTCAAAGGGCTAAACACTAAAATGATCCAAGGAAAAGTTCAAATAACATGAGATTCCTATGAAAGGTTAAACAAGTTGGGTCTATAAATCTGACAACCTTTTTCATTTGGCTTTAATTCCAAATATTCTACAAAAGAATTTTCTTTATCAGTCCTCAAGGAAAGCTGTTTTCAAGCTCCTGAGCAATATAACATTGAATGTCAATCACATCCTGTTACTTAGCAAATAGGCAGAACTCATAATGGTCACAAATACTTTTAAAATATTCAGCTGTGAATTCTGAGTTATTAATAGCTTATTAAAAACATTTACGGAATGTTTTTTATGGGTCAGGCATTGCTCGAAGTACATGTATCAACTAATTTAATCCTCTCAACTCTGTAAGGTGGGTATCACCATTTTACAGATAAGCAGACTAAAGCACAGAGAGTACCTTGCTAAGGTTAAGGCATTAACCCAGAATTCAAATCCCAAGTCTAGGTTCAAAGTCTGAGGTCTCAAATCAGTTACATGCCTCAATATAGAACATTATAGGCATAATAAGTGATTTTTTGAAAGCTGGCCAAGCTAAAATTGTATGATAAATCATGTAATAGACACTACCAGCCAGAATTCACAAGTTGGGTAATGAGTAGATAACAAGAATACAAGTTTTCTTCTTTATCCTTTCTCATTCTCATTTCTGCAACCAGCATCCAGCATGCTAAGTGAGCATGAGTTAATGCTTTAAATAGCACCTGGCCCAAAATAAGTGCTCAGAAGCATTAAGAGGTAGCAGTGGTAAAAATAGTAGCTAAGAGTATGACTGCTGGAGGCAAGCTTGTTGCTCAGGCAACAGGCAACTAAAGTGCAGACCATGTAAAACTACAGACCCAAGTTCAAGACCCAGTCTTGGGGTAAAAAAAAAAAAAAAGAAAAAGAAAAAAAAACACGTTTACTGACCCTGCCTCCCTCTATTGGTCTGATGTGTTCAGAACTGTTGACATCTCTGCCATCTTTTCTCCTTCGTGATCATAGGGAAAGAATCAAGACAATAAATAAATTAGTCTCTTATAAAAAACCCTAAAGACTCTTCAAATGAGTAATTTCACCTGACCACATACACAGGGGCAAACTGCTGTTCTCCTCAGCTCTCTCTTTTTGGTTTACAAATACTGGATTGGGGCCAGAAGAAAGCAGAAGAAAACAGCTTTGTAACCTTTGGACTAGTTGACAATAGTAGAAACAAATTTTGTGAAAAGCAACTTAATTCACCTAAATTTTGACTTAGATGGAAACCAGCAAAGTTTAACAACAAAAGTTATAAGACTGAGCATTTTCCACCTCATAATCCCAAATTATTGCAATTTTTAAAATGATGTACTAGACATAGTAAAGCAGGAGACGAAAGCAACAAATTATCAGGGCAATGGGGTCTCCCTCCCTTAATTGTTCTACAAATTATTTCGATTAAAAGTTTAACAGAATTAAGATACATTTCAGACAAAAAATGAACAAACCCAAATATTTTCAATTTCAAAAAGATAATCTTAGAAAATCTATAGAATTTTTCAAACTACAGATAATATCTACTTCAAACTACATATGAAATAACATTCAGAATCTTGGTGGTTTTCTAAATTATAGTTTTTAAAGGCAAACCTCTGAAAATTAAAAAAGGAAAAGAAAACCATTTGGGTAATTAAGCAATATTTTAATAGTTATTCTAAATAAACAAGTTTCACAGAGTGTGAAGTACTGACTCTAAGTTAAATAAATATGTACTAACAAGAGATACATAGAAATGAAAGACATTTTCAGCTCATCTAGCTATTAAATGCCACATTAATATGAGATCCTATTCTCTTTGCAAAGGCTTTGTCCTTGCCCTTAAGAACACATTCATCAGTATTATCTAATTACTGCTTCCTAACCTATAGTAAAGTAAGACCCTGTGAGAAGCAAAAGCAGACTTGAAAAATTCCATGAAATAACAAACTGACTACTCAAGATTGATTTTCTATAAGACACGACTATTCTTTTTTCCTAAAATGTTCTCCAATTCTGAAAGTCTAAAAAAATCATATACACCTATTTTGGATTATGTTATCAGGTAAGCAAATATCATATTAATATCAATCTAGCAGGAAAAACTAACATCAATGTGCTAAATTTAAATTTCCTCTTATTTTGAAAAAGGGGGAGCAACAGGTGAATCTGACCTAAATCTTTTTCATCTACTATGGAAACTGAAGAATAAAGTTCAATTCCACTTAAGAGCTAATCATTCTAATTTATTTCCATAGTAACAGCGCTGATAGCAACAAACCACCAATTTTCCTAAATTCAGTAATTACTACATTATTAAATTTCAGGTGAAAGGAAACGACTGAAATTTTAGAAGATAAACTTATTATCAAACTGACATTCAAAAAAATGTGAAGCAAAAATTACATGTTTAAATCAAAGTAAAGGACTTATTAAATACCAACCAGTAAATCACCACAGCAAAGCTTACACTTCTCAGCTGCATAACAAAGTGGGGGAGGGGGGATCAAACTAAAGCTACTATGAAAAATGGTGTTCTTTGTTAACATATCTGAATAAGAGGAATTAATATATAAGAATTAAAATAAGAAGTATTCCTGTCACTTTTTACCAGAAATCACTGTAATTTTTTCTGCTAACAATATTCCATGATTCTCAATTATTTTCAAAGTACTCAGAAAAATAACTCCTCGTTACATCTGAGTCCAAAATTCGTGCACTAAACTGCACTTCAACTAATATAAAATAATCTCCTTCCCTTAGAAATGAAACTAATTTATTTTAAACTTGAGAATAATGAAAGTTTAAAAGAATAATTATAATGCAATGAATAATATTCTAAATTACAATATGCATGCTTCAATTAAAAAGGAAGTAGTTTATGATTCCATCCTCTTTTCTAAAGTAAAAATAAAAACACTAATTTAAATATATTACTCTAAAAATGGTAGTCCTAAAGAGATAGATGTATTTAATCTTAGACAAATTTCCAAAATTAGAAATGAGATCAGAGGTTAAGACAGAAATTTCCATTTAATCTTCAGTTTTATATCTCAATGTTGTCAAATTCATACTGGGGACATCAAGACTTCAGAGTTTAAAAACATTACATAAAGTTATTACTCTGCAGATCAAGGAAAGGAAAATATTCTTCAAGGGGTAAGACATTTTAGTAATATGAGAATAAATTTTATTAAATATGCCTGCCTTTTCTCCAAAAAACTCAAAAGTATTTCCATAAGCTGTTTTTTTGAAAAGGGAAAGATTTGACTGATCCTGATTTGCTTTCTTAATATATGGGTTTTGCCATGTAAGAAACATAGGCAGTGAAGTGTATGCTTTGCCTTAAGACAGCATTAATTTTAAAAACCAGGTCAAACACCACCCTAAGGTTCTCAACCAAAAGCAGTGTTCTTCTGTGTTTAAAAAATTGAATTTTTTAACCTCACCCAATAAAGGAAGAAATTAATAAACTAGAATTGTGTACAAATAAAAGTAGAATTCTGTACAAACTATGGAGCCAGAAAGACTAAGTTCAAATTCAGTTTTCTCGCTAACTGTGTTACTTTGGGCAAATTATGTAATTCTGTGCCTCAGTTTCCTCATATGTAAAATGGAAATAAGAATAGTACTTACTTCATAGGGCTGTAAGGATTAAAGATGTAAATGACTTAAAATAGTTACTGAAACACAGTGAATGCTGTGTAAAACTTACTTTAAAAACATTTTGTTTTAATCATTAGAGATTTTTACAGTTCAGTTGTAAAGTTTCCCATATGAAAATTATTTAATTGTACCCATAAAACAGATTTTATATTAATCAAACTGATACAGATTAATACAAGAACCTTAAACCTAAATAAGATTATCTCTGAGTGTTTTGAAAAAGAAAATCATACAATCCAGTTTTAAAATATAATATACCATTGTCATTGGTAAGAAGTAGAACTTTTTGGGGATTAAAGTTTATTTATATTCTAATTATGTTGCCTTTTTTTCTCTACACTGGTGATATAGATTATGTTAAGTCTATAATTTAATTCATATATGTACAAAAAGTCATGCAGAATCTAAGTGTAAATGTCAGTCCTGTATGTCACCTAGTTCACATGAACAGCCTATAAATGCAATATTGTAATTGTACATAGAAGATATCCAAAAGAAATTTGCTGAAAGATTATTGCAATCTATATTTTAGAAATGAAAAAGCAAATCTAACAGATACACCCAACACAGTAAGTAGTACAATCTTTAAAATAGTAAGCATTGGTGCGCCCTGGTGGAGCAGTGATTAGGTCAAGCACCTCCAAAATAGCAAGCCACATACCCCTGGGTTCAAGTCCCAAGCCTGGGGAACAATTAAACAAAATAAAGAAGCTTTTTCCTCTCTCTTCTGCTTACCTGACTACTCACTTTCATTCCTGCCTGCACCTTTCCTGCAAAAATAGATAGATAGATAGATAGATAGATAGATAGATAAAGCATTAAGCACTGACTACCTTGCGCTGATCTGTTCATCTATTTACAATAAGTCAATATTATTTATACATTTCCCTTTCTTTTCCTTTCTTTTTTTTTTTAAAAGGAAAGGTGCAGGCAGGAATAAAGGCAAGCAGGCAGAAAGAGAGAGGAGGAATGTGGCCTTGAGCTCTCCTAGAGGAAATTGACCTAACTACACTACTTCACCAGAGCGCACCACATTTCCTTTTCTGATTTCAAATACTACTACATATTTGAAAGGGAGAAACAGTAAAGATAAATTTTATGAAGAGGCAGGCCCTGGTGGTGGAGGTGCTAAGCAGGGCTGGAAAGCAGACCATGTTAAAAAGCTCAAGGACCAGATTTGTGACCCAGGGTTGGCGGGGAACAACTATAATGAACAATTAAGTGAAAACGTTTCTTCCTCCTCTCTTCCTTTTTGCCTGCTTGCCTTCAGTCCTTCCTAATTTCCTTTCTCTTTAAAAAAACAATCATGAAGCACATGTTTCAAATGTTTTTAATATACTATAAATAACAGCAAAGTACCTTAATTAGTACTGCATTTAATAATTAGATACATTAGGACTTAGGTTCCTGGGCTCAAATACAATGTCAAGACAGTGTGATTGCTGTCCCACTGTCTGCTGTGCTCCTTTGTCAGTAACACGGCAATAAAGCAGTATAAAGCTTAAACCATACACTCTAACAAAAACAAGCACCTGTATTCTAAAGCCAATCAGTAGAAAGTTTGCCTATATTCCATTTTACTATAAATATAATTTTAATCACTCTAATATATCCTTTGTATTAACCAATAAAATGAATGCATGGAAAGAATAAACTATTCCTAATATATTTCAAAAATTTTTTTAAAGAAATGGTGCAGGCAGAAATGAAGGTGAGCAGAGGGAGGCATATAGGGAAGAGGCATTTATTTATTTAATTTAGTTGTTCATCTTGGTTTTTCTGCCCAGTCCCGGGTCTTAAACTGAAGACTTTTGGATGTATGTGGACTGTGCCCAACCTCTACTCCACCAGTGCACACCTATTCCCAATATTCTTAAATACTCATTTCTTATTTGGAACTATTCTTCTTGCATTTAAATCATGCATAAGTTATTCTGTTTTTCTATACAAGAATACAAAAATCTATTAGACAAAACTACCAAAAGAGAAGTTCTCTGAGCCTTTTATCTATAATGGAGAATGAAGTTGTTCAGTGGTTTAGGCAGATGACAGAAACCATCATATCACAAAGCATAAATATAAGTAAAGATAAGGTGGATTTTGTTTCTTAAAATATGTAACACAAAGTTCTCAGTAGCAAGTAAAATGACAAAAAATATCAAAAACAACCAAACCAAAGGATAACAAAATAAAAAGACTGCTGGCATAAAACTAATATGCAGAAATCTATTTTAAATAGAGTCCTCAGGGTTACGAACTAAAATTTTGTCAAACCTTTAAAATAGAAATTTCTATTAAAAATCAACAGTGATTCTTCCTGAAGTTTAAAAACATATAGACTAAACTGTCTCTAGTGAAATTTTGTTGCTGTTTTGTAACTAAGGTGCAGGTTTTTCATTAATTAGAAAAGTTCATCAGTGTAAAACAATTGGGAGCTACACAAACTGTTACAATGAGAATAATGTGTGTCATGGATTTCTAATCCTCGAACTCTCATTCCTATGACATGAATGTATTGAAATATTGAAATGAACCAATAAATGTTATACTGTGCTCTCCAGTCTATGGCTTTGATGGAATTAAAAGTCACTTCTCTTGGTGTACACTTCAATTGTTTATAGGTCTACATGACAGAAAGACAAAAAAAAAAAAAAAAAAATCCACAAACTCGAGAATCAGGAAGCAGCTAGAGTCAGCCCATATTCACTGGTTTGAGTGTTGTTTTTTAAGGGAAGGGACAGACAGGAGTGAAGGCGAGTAGGTAGGCAGGCAGGCAGGAAGAGAGGAGGAAGAGCATTTCCAAGTTTTTATTTAGTTTTTTACATCCTCACCCTGGCCTCAAACCCAGGGGTATGTGGCTGTGCTACTTCAGAGGCAATTGGCCTAACCACTGTTCCACCAAAGCAGATCCTGGCTTAGTTCTGAAGGACAGGAAATGGTGAAGTCAGGTCCAACAGAATCTAGAGTTTCCAATGTAGGTGCTGGGGAGGAGGTGGTAGTAGCAAGAAACCCTCAAAGGAGCTTCCCTCACCAGTTAGATAAGTCCTGAAAGCCAACCAGAAGGGTCCTTCTGTGTGGCTTCTAGAACTAATATGGCCAAGCTCCAAAGTTCTTGGCTAAAAATAGCTGAAGGGAGCAGCCCAATTTTGGAACAAGCTAGGATCTATGCTATGCTCACATATATATGCATCTTATAATGTGCGAATTTTTTAATTACTTATTAGCCAAAAGAAAAGCAGATGCTAAAAGCTGTGATTATTCTGTTTACTGAGTACAAAATTTTAGAACACGATTTATATGATTATAGAAACTGATCACACGAAAACATCTGTAGGTGCACCCTGGGGGAGTAATAGGTCGATCGCCTCCTAAGGAGTGCAGACCACACGCCCTTGGGTTCAAGTCCCAGGCGAAGAGACTGTGTGAGCAACTAAATTAAAATTAAATAAATTAGAATTAAAATTAAATGCCTCTTCCTCCTCTGTCTAAAAAGTAAAAATAAACAAAAATAAAACATTTGTAATCAAATGCTAGACATTCATCAAAACCATTGGAAAAACAAAAAATAATTCTTATCCAATACTGTATCTCAAAATATACCTTAGATCACAAAATTTGGGAAACAGCACTCTACCCATTATTAAATCCAACCCCTTTGTTTTGGAGAGGATTAAGTCTCCAGAGAAATTTAAGAGAAACTTAAATCTCATAATGGGAAAAAGGTGTTTTTAAGGCTAAGGTGGAAACAGTAGATAATAAATAAAAGATTATTCTAAGAAATAATGTAATGTCTGGCTTATGAAGATACAAAAAGAAAAAAATAGTATGTCAATACAAATGGAGACAATGATAAAGATACATATATGGCACAGTGAGTTCAACGAGAGAAAATCTGCTTTGCAATTACTATCGTGAATTCTAGCAGAAAATGTTTCAGTAACAACATACTAAAACTTCTGGCAATAAGCTTATAAATCTGGGGCTAATAATCCCTCGAGAAACTGTCCTCCGTCACAGCAACTGCCCATAAGTAAAGCACATGCAGGAAATAGAGCTGAGGGTCCCAAACATTCGCATTCTGACCTCAAGCTGTGTACAACCAGTCTCATGGGATAGAGAACACAAAATGACAAGACATCCTCATGATTTATGAATTACCAAGATCACCAAAGTCCAATCGCTAGCAGTTCCGTGTGCGACCACCTGTTAGCCTGCTCTAGAGAGAGCTCCAGCGAAGATCTGGGACGCCTAACTCAGGAAGCTACCAGATTTCGGTCTAACCCAGAACCGTAAGCAAAACTTTCCCCTGGCGAGCAAATCTGCCCGGCTTGGGGCTTTGGCAAAGGCCTTCTCTAGTTAAGAAAAGGCGGGAGAACCCCAGGAGAGGCAACGAATGTCATCTACTAGTCCCAGGAAGGGGTAGGGGTCAAAACTGAGAAAGTTGGGGGACGAGGACCCAGAGTCCTAGAGAGATTAGCTCAGTTTCGCTGTAAAGGCGAGTAAGCCCAATGAGGTGGCCCGTCCAGCTGGGTGAAAGAGCGAGATCCCGGGATTGGGGACGAGGCGCTAACACGAGAATCGAGGCGAGACGGAAAGGCAGTGGTTAAGGGAAGCCCTGAAGCCAAAGGCAAGAAACCGTGGCTGGACCGGGTGGACGAAGCTGAGGACAAATAGCGAGGCGAGAAGTGCGCGGAGTCGAGACAGGCTAAACTGAGGGGAAAGAGGCGAGGCCAGCGTCAGGGGACGCGCTGGGGAAGCAATGCAGGGACAAGGGACAGGGGACGAGAACCCCACTCACAGGGACCAGGACAGAACTCTTGACCCGTTCCCTTCCGGGCTGTACTCGACCAGCCATAGGCAGATTCTGTCGGTGCCGAAGACTCACCCAAAAGCTGCAGAGGCCCCACAGCCGGACATGGGTACTGGTCCAGCCCCACAGTAGATCTAGCGGGTGGAGGAAACCGCGGCGTTAGCGTGACCCGGATGCGCATCCCTAGGAACCGGAAGTCAGCGGCCAGGGTCACCTCCCAACCCACACTTAGTTCTACCACCGCATCCCGGGGAGCCCCGCCCCTGGCCCCGCCCCGCGCGCTCTGGGTGCCTCTAGCGTAGGGATTTGCTTGCTGCGCCCTGGTGGTGGTGCCAGTGAGGCAGTCACAGCCCGGGCAAGGAATACTCACATTGCAAGGTCTTTTACAATACGTGTAGTAGACTACCGTGTGGAAAAATGCTGACTGCATTTGGTAGCTTTCGAAAAGCTGAGAGGAAGAATGGGTGGGATATTTGGGAAGACGTGGGGAGGGCCTTGACCGGGGTGATGGTTTTATCGCCAATATTCCCTTACACCAAATATTGAACTGAATTTATAACTAACTTCTGTTTGCACTTTTTATGTAGCAATTTTAGGACAAATAAATTTTTAAATATTAACTTTAAAAAACTACTCAGATATGGACAAGGAGCAGGGTTGAATTCAGGTTTTGTGGGCACCTATAAAGTTTATTTGATATGGGGGGGTCCTCTTTTAAAATATCCAACTTACAAATACAATATTAGGTATAAAGATGAATCTTTAGAATGAAAAAAGAGACCACGAATTATAATCTTTTTAAATTTCACAAATAATGCAAATCTAGAAAAATATTTACTATTTTGATATATCTCTAAAATACTTTTTTCCTGCATTTTTGGGTTGCATATTCCTTGATCACCTCTTCCTATGACAACATTACTGCTATAAAATTATATACTAAATATTATATTTTATTAAGATCTTTGACTCCTCTCTCACACCCACATCTAATTCATTAGCAAGTTCTGCAGGATCTGCCTTTAAAGTATGTTCAGAATCTGACTTTTTTACTGCCTCTGTTGGTAGAAACCACAGTCAGTCTGTGACTGTTTGCCCTTTTTTATACACTTGCCATTCCACAATCTATTATCAGCAGCTGTTGTGGGCTCTGTTAAAACCTTAATCAGATAATCACATTCTTCCAGTGGAGTCCTATTCTAAAGTGAAAACTCAAATCCTTTCATTAGTTCAAAGGACCCCCAAGATTTGACTCCTCTCAGTACAGCTAGCATCATCCTTTATTCTCTCCATTATCCCTCCAAAGTTCCTCTTCAGACATGCACAGAGATTCGGGGTCTTTGTGCTTTGCTAACCCCCACATCAATGCTCTTCCCCCACATAACTGTATCATTCACCTGTCATCTCTTTACGTCTTTGTTCAAATGGTAAGAGCTTCCTTGACACTGTCTTTTAAATAGAAGCACCACTATCCTCCCTGCTCTTCCTAGCTCAGTTCTCTACTTCAGTTTTCTCTAATAACGTTTATCCCATCCCACAGTTTGCTGGCTGATTTAATGTCTCTCTTTTGCATACACACACCAGAATGTAAGCTCCATGAGCACGGATGTCTGTTTTGTTCATGTACAGATTTCAGCACCTGACAGAGTCTGGTACATTGTAGGTGCCCAATAAATGTTGGTTGAATGAAAGAATAAATTACTTATTTACTTTGCTGTTGCCCATCTGAAACCATGCAAGTGGAGCCACCAACTCCACCAGGGGGAGCCTATGACTAACCAATGTGACAGTCCCAGAAAAGTTACTCCTACAGCATGTATCAAAATTCATAACTCTAAAACAGTTATATGAATGCACACAAATTACTCCTCAGAGCAAAGTACTGGACCTATAGACAATAAAAACCCTCTAGTAGCTTCCTTAAGAATAAAGTCCAAACTCCTTAATACGCTCTACAAGGCCCTTGGCCTGTCCTGCCTGACTTGCAGTTTCATGCCCAGACTCCCTCTCACATACTGCACTCTGGCCTTTCTGTCTCCTTTCTGCTTCAAATACAGATCAAGCGTTCTTGCCTCAGCACTGTTCCCTCTCTCTCCAACACTCGATCCAAACCTTCCAGTGAATGGTTCCTTCTGCTACACTGAGATAAATTTCACTTCTGAAGTGTTGTTACAGGTTTCCTATTACCATCTGTCTCCTGTTTGAAGTCATACCCGCTTCCAATACCTTATCTTTTCTTTATGGTCCCTATCATTATCTGAAATTACCTTGTGGTTTATTGACTGTCACTAGAACATAAGCTCCACAGGAGTCATTATCTCTCTTGCTCAGTGCTGAATTCTTGGCACCAAGAATTGGCACCAAGATTGATTGGCATATAGTAGGTGCTCAATGAACAACAACAAAAAATTATTTATTGAAGCTTCATCTCGCGTCACTGAATGTACATAGTAAATGCTTAAGAGCTCTTATTGATCTTTTCATCCTTCCAACAACCTTGGGGAATATTATGAGTATCTCCATTTTATAATATGAAAACAGAGGCAAAATGAAAACTATAGCCTGGGGAAAAATAAATGAGACATTTCAGCATCCTTGACATAGTCAACTTTGTATTTACCAAGACCACACTTCAAGTGTATTCTGGTTATCTATTGCTACCTAACAAACTATCCTAGATCTTAGTGGCTTGAAGCAACCACCATATTATTTTTCACAGGTTTGAGCCAGGAATGTGGCTTGTGCTGGCTGGGTGAGTCTTCTTTTCTATATAGTAAATACAAAAACCCCAATATATCTCTTTTAATCCTCCCAACAACCTTGAGAAGTAGTATAATTATTTCCATTTCACAGATAATGAAACTGAGGCAAAGATAGGTTAAGCAACTTGCTCGGGGCCACACAACAAGAAAGAAGTAAACCCACCCATCACAGTCAGTTAGTAACTAGTTAGTAATAGTAGTTAGTCTGGAGGGTTCAACATAACCTTTCTCATGTGCCTGGCACTTAATGTAGGGTTACCATACATCCCAGTTTGACATGGTTGTCCTGGTTTAGTAATGTCCTAGCGTCCCACTTGGTTTGATATTCTATCCCTATTTCAGTCACATTTTTATTAAAGTTAATTTAGGCAAAGACACATCCTACAAACTAGCTCCAGAGTGGCAGACAGGAGTTCAGGTTCCCCAATGGGGTGTTACACACACAACCCCATCCCAAGCCTGAACAACCCCTCCCCTGCACCTGCACGCTGCTTGGCGGTACTCCAATTGGTCCTGGTTTTAACTCTGAAAAGTACAATAAGTGTGATTTAATGGGGATGGCTGAAAGGCTGGGTTCAGCTGGCCCCCTCTCCCTGTAGTCTCAGACACTCTTTACATGGTGTCCCCCCATGGTCTCTCAGTCACAGTGGTTGTACTGTCACATGACAACATGACAGCTCAGGGCTCCATAAAGACAGGTCTTGAAGCTGCCATTTTCTTAAGCCCTTCCTGGAAACTGACAAAGGAATCACTCCCATCCTAGTCTCTAGGTCAAAGCAGTCACAAGCTGTCCTAGATTCGAGACAGGCAACATAGACCTTGGCGGCTGCCAGAGTCACTTAGACCTACCGCCCCTCCTGTTGTCTGATTATAGAAACAGCTCCTGAGGCAGCATTCGTTCATACATTTTGATGTGTACCTATCCATTTATTCAGTAAATACTTTGTGACATTGTGGGCTCTGAGGATACAGCAGAAATCAGACAGAAACCCCTGCCCTCATAGAACTCACATTCCCATCAATCCATAGTCAGAAGTGGGTGTTGAATGTGTTTACCCAACCTCCATTCCCACTTCCTTCTGGTGAGCCTCCTACAGTGAGAGGCGGAAAGGGTAACATGACATTTCTCAGACTCCTTTTCAGCTTAGGTTCTGGATGAAAATCACATATTGTCAGTTAGCTGCTCTTAGGTCAGATTTGCAAGGTAGAAATGAGAAAGAAACCATTTTCTGGCACTGGCTGTTTCTGCTAATCCATGTGATCATCACTGGAGACATGGGGTTTTCCACAGCAGTTTTTCAGCTTCTAGTCTCCAGCTTCATCAGTTTTGAAAGGCAGTGGTAGCAGTCGTCACGGTGATGGCAGCCACCCAGTCCTAGCTCTCTATCCTGAGTCTTACTTGTAGAGGTTTATTCATGAAATTGGTAATTTCAGAGTTGGCCTCTTGATTTTCTTTCCTCCTGAATTTCCAAGTATTCAATTTTCTAAAATTAATTGCTTTTCTGCTTAAAACATCTAGGATGATTTCGCTTTCCTGTGCTGAAACCTGGCTAAGAAAGTATGACATTAAAATGGAAATACTTAGTTCCACTATCTCTGCCTTCTTGGTAGATCCTTCTGTGTTTACCTGGTAATTACATTAGACTCTCTGCCATGGAAACCTGAGCACCTGATGTTCTTGCCTTTAACTCTTCCTAGACAGTCTAGAGTCCCAGACAACTCTACAGCTTTCCAGGGACTGAGTGGACATGACCAGCACCCGAGGCAGAGGGACAGCCGAGAGCAGAATGCCAAGTGCAGCAGAAAGCCAGTCTCAGGAACCACGTGGGGAGGTTGGAAAACCCGGCTGCTGCAGTGAAGGAGCCCGAAGTACCATCTCAGCATTACCTCTTCAGGGGCAGGATAGCCGGGGTCCCTCCTCTGCTCCACAGCACTATTCTTTTTAGCTATAAAATGGGACTAAGTGTACTTTTCCTTATTCAAAGAGCTTTGTAAATAATGTAGTGCTACACAAATATAAGGTGTCACATATTATGTAGACTAATAGTCCTTAAAGTATGGGGATCTTCAAGACATTATCAGAGAGTAAGTGAAATCAAAAGTACGTTAAGAATAACAGACACGGTGTGCCCTGGTGGATTAGGGGTTGGCCGCAGTCCACAAAATTCCAAGATCCCAGGTTTGCTTCCAGGGACTGGTGGGAACAACCAAGATGAGCAAGTAAATAAAATAAATGAAGTACTTCCTCCTCTTTCTTCCTACCTTCCCGCCTCTGCTTCGCTTCTTGCCTGCTTACACTTTGAGGGAGAGAGGGGTGGGGGGTAACAGGTGGAATGAAGGCAGGCAGGAAGAGAGAGGAGGAAGGAGGAAGAAGCATTTTATTTTATTTTAATTTAATTGTTCACACTGGTTGTTTCCCCTGAAGATCTGGCACTCAAACCCAGGGGTAAGTGGCCTCTGCCTCTTGTGAGGCGACTGACCCAATCACTGCTCCATCAAGGCGCCACACCTCATTAACTTTTAAGAGTGTTAGGCTAGTGTATATACCTGTTCTTCTGCTATGTACAGTAGCCTCCACTTCTGGATGCCCATTTCTGGATGATGCCTGATTACCATTCAGAGTCATATTCTTGCCATGCCTAGCACTCTTCTACTAGGATGCCTTTCTATTTTGATGAACACACTTGAGACAGTATCTTCCTGCACAGATAGCCAGTAGCAGCTGTCTTGGCACAGCCTCGGGACGCCACATAACCGTGACTGTCCTCATGAGCAATGCTAGACCCACAGGCCAGCCCCTCCCCTATGTGTGCTGGATCATTCTTTCTGGCTGTACTCATCTGGGTTACGTGGTTTCTGCCCCCTCGGTAACCCTAATTAGCATTAGACTGACCCACTTTGGCATCGGGTCTTCTTCATTTAGACATATCTCCAGGAAATACTGGAAGACTCAATCTGTTCTCACTCTTGGTTTCTCTCCTGTTCAGATAGCATCCCTGTTGTGTGGATCTCTTGCTGGCTGCCCACAACTAAGCTGAACCGCCCCACCCTTTATCCCTGAACTTGAGCTGCACCAAGCTGGCTCCACTTGGAAGTTCCCTGCCATCCATCCACATGACGGATTGATATTTGCTTCTAATTATGGCTGTACCTGCCTCCACCCCAAGAATGTTGTTATCTGTCTATTTGTAGCCTGTGATTAGATTTCAAGTTAAAACGAGCTATTTGCAATAATTTTTTTGCCGGTAAGATTAAAGGACTATTACTTCTTTATTGTATGTATCTGTCAAGTTTGTTTTGTTTGTTTGTTTTTTCTTCTAGTGAGATTGTGTCAAGATTAAGGACAAGGGCTCTGGAGAGAGACCCTTTGGGTCCTCGCTCTCCCACTGATAGTTTTGTGACATCAAACAGGCCACTAATCTCAGTGTCTCAGTTTTCTCACTTGTAAAATAAAGATTTTTAAAAGAGCTTGTGAAGAAAGAAGAGGAGGAGCAGAAAGAGAAGAAAGAAAAGGTCCGTACCTGGATGACAATTAAATATACGTAAAGTGCGTAGAATTATGCTATTATCAATATAAAGTGATTACAAATCAGAAAAGAATAGAGGTATAAAGCTATACTTATGAGGCTTTCACAAGTTTAGAAATATAGAAAAAACAATTGTAAATTCTTAAATCCTGGTCTTTATCAAGAAATTTGAGAAAATGAGGAGCTGTTAATCCAAGTGCTTTGGAGAATACCAAGCACAGGTTATCCATTGTCCTTTATTTGGAAAGAGAAAGATGAGGTTAGTAAATTTTTACATCGGAGTTACTATAAAATTTAAGATAGATATAAATTAATTCTATATCATGTCATTATACAAATAGGCTAAGTCTTTTCATTAGAAAGACAGCTTTTCTATAATATTAGAATGTTTGTTTTAATCATTCCAGGGAGTATTTTCTTACAATCCTGAGGCAAATAATTTTTATTATAGGAAACTACATTTAAAAAAATATTTTTTGTTGTGGAAAATGTAAGGTTTTTCTGGGTTCCGCGAGGAGAAAAAGTCAATTAGACAAAAAGTCGAATAGCCAGGGCTTTATTGGGGTTTGCACACCCGGACGAGGCTCCCAAGTCCGCAGAACGAGGGCTGGGGATGTCGCGGGCTGGGGAAGTCGCGGGCTGGGGAAGTCGCGCTTGAACAAACGGGGCATGCTCTTTAAGCAAAGGAATTTCGCCGGCTTCCCACGTCGTGATTGGGGATTGGCCCTGTGAATCCAGGTGTGGGCTTCAATGCCTCAGTCTGACGTCAGCCACCTTTTTCCCGGGCATGGCCGCTGTTTTCCTGGGGGTGGCAGCTGCTGCTTTTGTCCCTGGGCCAGCCTAACAGAAAACAGTGGCCATTCCTTTAATGTTGTAAACCAAACTTATTATAAAAGGTTAATTTTCTTCCAATCTGGTGATAAATTAACCCACTGATTATGAGTACATGATCTAGGTCCTAATTCACATGACCATGTAAAACTCTAGGAATACCCTCTTAAATTTGATAATACATGTAAATGGATTCCTTCTTGTGAAAAAAAAAAAGTCGTAAGAACATAAATATAAGATGATACTATATTAACTTTTAAAAGTCTGCCCAGTAGTTTCAACACAAGCATTTTCGCTGCAAACATTTTTATTGTTTAACTAACTGGCCATAAGATGATTTTGTCAAAAAAAGAGAAAAGAACAAACAATAAAAGTCAGAATAATTTTAAAACCATAATGGAACATAACTTTTTCATGTGTGTGGATTCATGGTAGTACTGCACCCCAAAAAGTGATTTTCTTTTGTGGTAAAAGAGAAAAACCACTCTTCTTATTTAGATAGATGTTCCAGAAATAAGAATGTAGCCTGCCAGATTTTCTATTTATTTCACTTGTTTCCGGTGGAGTTTTATGGCAGTTGCCACCAACTTTCATCTAGAACTTAAATGCAGATGATATACCCTTGGGAAATCAATAGAGGATGGGAGTCTTGAGGTGAGACTAAAACCCTAGGCTCTTAAGTCAGCTGGGCCTGACCTTGAACTCGCTGACATCTCCGAGCTGTAGTTTTCTCAGCTCTTAAATGGAGAGTCTTACACTTAACTTGCACAGAGGTAGTGAGGACACCAGAACATAATGGCTGGAAAGCCTGGGGCCTGGTGCAGGTTGGGCGTGAACGATGTCAGTTTCCCGACAAACCATCCAAAGACTCCCGCCACCATCCTAAAAGAGGGATCCTGCTCCTAAGGAAATAACAAGAACCCCCGCTCCTTGCTTTTGCCCCTTCTATCTTCTCTCTGGTCACATCTTCCTTATTTCTCAGAGCCTTAGTCATTCTGAAGTTGAGGGTGAGAGATGGACTACAAAGGACAGTCCCCAGGAATTCAGCCATCCCCAGGTGGTCCTGTTACAATGCCCTTTGGTCAGGAGCCAGACTTGCTGTTTAGAAAACACACCCATTCTGGGTACTATCACCTGAGAAACTGAGAGGCAGTAAAGATGATTAAAGAGAGAATAGGGCCTGTGAGGAAAAATCCTAGATTGTTAGTTGAGGAAGGGAAGGCTGGAGGGAGCGGCTGGGCTGCTGAGAAATATTGTTCAAAGAGACAAAGCCAAATAAAATACAAAAAAAAAATACTGGTAATTCTATGCCGTAGATTGAGAGGAGTGGGTGGTAGGACACTGGAAGAGTCTTAGCAGATTCATCAAGACAGGGGCCTCAAGTCAGAGGTCATGGGTAAGAAAAAGAATGCAAAATCGAGACACTGCTAGAGTGCTTCATGGGTTGTGGAAGGAGCATGTGCAGGTGTGGGTCCCTGAAACTTAAGCTCTGCTAATTTCACGTAATGAAGTGTATGACAGTTGAGCTGGTAACAGCTTTGGGATAAGGTCACAAAGCTTGATTGTTATGCACACTGCCTGGAAATGTCTTCTCTCCTTTCTTCCCCTAATGAATGCCCCTGCAAAGTGCAATGCAAGCCCGCCCTCCTCCTCTCTGAATCTACTACTACATCCTTTACAGTAGTTTAGTGTGTGCAGCTGCCAGGCACTGAGCTTATTTGACCACTCCACTTGTCTATTATCTATTGCTACAGAACAAATCTCTTTGAAATGTGATGCCTTAAAACAACACATATCCATTGTCTCACAGTAGCTGTGAAGCAGACATCTAGGAAGGGCTTAGCTGGGTCCTCATTTATTTTAAGATTCAACTGGAAAAGATCTGCTTCCTAGTTCACAAGATGGTTGGCAGGATTAAGCTCCTCACAAGCTGTTGGATTGAAGTCTCAGTTCCTCAAGAGCTGCTGGCCAGAGACCTCCCTCACTTCCTTGCCCTGTAAGCCTCTCCATTAAGCAAGCATGGCAGCTGGCTTCATGAGAGGACAACAGAGAGAGTGCTAACAAGGTGGAAGTCATGGTGTTTGTACGCTAATCATAGAAGTGATATCCTATCACTTTTGTCATAGTTCATTCTTTAGAAACTCACTAGGTCTGATGTGGCCTAGTGGAGTAGTGGTTGGGTCAATCACCTCTAAAGGAGCACAGACCACATACCCCTGGGTTGGAGTCCCAGTGTAGGAGTGTGGGGGGGAAACAATCAGTGTGAACAATTGAATAAAAATAAAATGCTTCTTCCTTCTCTGGCTCCCTGCCTGACAGCCTACTTATCTTCATTCCTACCTGTACCTTTACTTAAAAAAAAAAAAGAAAGAAAGAAAGAAAGAAACTTACTAGGTCCAACCCATGTTCACAGGTGACAAATGACACAAGAGCATGAATACTAGGAGGCAGGTATTACTAGGAACCCAGTCAAAGCAGCCTACCACAATTGTCACTCCTTCTATTCCTGAAAACATGGACCAAACTTTATTCACTTCTTAATGCTCCTTAAAACATAGGCTTCTTGATCTTGTTAAGTGAATGAATAATGATTCCAGGTAGCAGAAATGGAGCAAAAGTTAAAGCTATCATTTTGTTTAAAAGAGTGTGCTATTGGCACCCCCTGGTGGCTTAGGTGTTAAGCCTGCAGCTGTGGTGGCTTAAAGGAACAAAGACCCAAGTTCAAGACCGAACCTGGGGGAAACAACCAAGATGAACAAATAGAGAGAGAAAACACTGCTTCCTCCCCTTTGCCTGCTTATGCTTACTCACCTTCATTCTTGCCTTCTTCCTTCCTCTAAAAAAGAAAAAGTGTACTATTTATAACCTTTGACACTTCTTTTTAGAAAATTAAGGAAATGATCAGAACTGTCTACAGGGATGTATTAAAAAGTTTGTAAGTTAGTTGCAAGGATAGGATTGTTTAAAATAGCAAACCTCCTCCTCGAAACCAAAAGCAACTCCCTTGTAAACTACTGGAACATCCGAATGATAATTAATTAAATGCACTGTACGACACACACACAGTGGGCATCTGCAGTCATTAAAATATGTTCCCGGTTAAAAGGTCAGTTGCATGAAGAAGGATAGAATCGGAGTGCTGGGGGTAACTAAGGTATTATAAACTTTATGTACCAATGTCGACTTATGATGATAGACACCTTAAACCTATATAATGTTAGAGTGTAACGTTCCTTCAATAAAATTTCTAAAAAAGAGAAAATTGCTGAACAACAGTAAATGATGGAAGGATATTTATAATACTGTACTTTATTTTAACACTGCACATTTTTATTGTACATCTAGAAATTGGTTACAAATTAGTATATGTAGTTCCTCATTTTACAAAGTAAGTATGTACATCGAAATGTTCTAGAAGCATTTTGAATGGCCATGAGGTTCAGATAAACCAATTTTAAGTTGCTTAAACAAATAGGTATTTGTTTTTCATTTCTGTGTAACAAAAAATTTTTCTAGAAGTCAGCAACCTCTGACCTTGATTCTCTGTGGTTCAGTATCACCACAGTTCTTTTTGGCCTCCCCTCATCCATGCCATCCCATGATCATAAGATGGTTGCTCCAGCTCCAGGCATCTTACCCACAATCGAAGCCAGAATAACAGGTAAAGGGAAGTACCAGTCATGGCTGACTCTTTGCCAGGAAAGCAAAAGCTTTCCTAGAAGTCCCCCACTCAACTTCCCTAACTCTGTCATGTGGACACTCCTAGCCACAAGGGAGTGTAGGGGCACTAGAAACAGAAATGTCATGATTACTTTAGAAAATTATTATTTAAGCCCTAGTCACACTGACACCAGGCAAATCTGGAGGCCCATTAGCAAAGAAGAAGGGAGAGTGGACACTGGATAGGCAACTAGCTGTTGCTCCCTTAGACAGGACATGCACTGCAGATTTTTGTCAGCGTCCCCTCACTCTCTCTAGTCTTATACCCAGTTTGTTTTGCTCAGTTAATCACCTGCTATCCCCTCAAAGCAATGGAGCTTTCAACATGTGAACATGAGGCTCAGAGTTTAAGTGTGGAAAAAGACGACTTGTCTTCCACTAGCCATTGTTTCCTTCTTCTAGTAATTAAGTGGCCCTCTCCCCAAGGTGGAGCAGAACATACGAAGTTGCAGCTTGAGATCCTATTTCCCAGCTTCTTTTGCAGCTATTGAGTATGAACAAGTGTGTGCTCACCATGGGAAAGTGAATACAGCTGACATGAATTTCATTTCTACATTGTTTTAAAAGGAAATGATTAGTCATCTGTGAGGAAAACTCGACAAACAGTAATTCTATCCAGTGTCTTGTCTCAAGCCCTAGGTCAATTGAAAATTACCACGTCAACAATAAGACACCAGCTGGCACCCACATCCCGATGCAAGACCCTTCAAGCCCCTGAGAATTTGAAAAATATCTTACCTCCCAAAGAATCCAAACTGCAAGAAAAATCGGAAAACATCCTGTATCCCACCGCACCTGCCTCCCTCCCCCAGTCTTATAAGCCCACATTAACCCCAAACCCTGACAATTCAGAGCCAAGTCGCCTCTCAGAGTCTTGCTCCTCTCCTCTCCTGGAGAGTGAACGATTCTCTCTGTTGCTTGCTCACTTGTGAATTCATTCAGCCCCACGCTTCAGCTGCCCACTACAGATCCACCTTACAATATCTACCTTTTCTTCTTCCCTTTTCCCACAGGTTGGGGTGTAGAGGTAGTGGTGGAGAGCTTTCTTCAGTGATGTCCTAGAAGATGACAGAACAAGACAGAAGGAACCTGTGCCCTAAATGACTACCTGGAGTGAAGCCACTTACTCACTTGCAGACTCACTCTGAACCACTCAGACGCTTAGACAATAACTATTGTGTCAGCTATTAAATATGAGATTTTTTTAAGTATTTGGTATTTTTAGGTTTCTTTATTAAAGCAGATTTATTCTCTAAGTAATACAGAAAACAAACTTGTTATACCAAATGGTTGTTGTTAATAGTTAAAGGTGGGGGAGCTAAGATGCAAAAAGAGAGGATTCAAATAAATGCAGAAATAAGAAAAGATGTTTTTATAAAAAGGCCTTGGAAGATGCAAAGACTTATGTTACCGGGTGAGGCAACAGAGCTACTGACAGGGAGGACATTGACAGTTTAGTCAAAGGCCCTGTTGGGCTCTGCTTGCTTTAGAAAGGAGTTAATATGGTTGGGACGGAAACTAGATACAGAGATCAGGACGCAGTTAGCCAGTGTACCCTGTGTCTTCCTGAAGGCCCCTGATTCAAGAAGGCTCTGTACAACTTTAATTATAATTAGTGAGAAGGCCATGAGTCAGGTCCATTAGGTTGCAAGCAACAGAAAGTAACTCTGACCCTCTCAAAAAAAAGCCAAAAAGGAATTTATTAGAAAGACACTAGGTAGATGAGAGAATATACGGAAGATCTCAACCGCCAAACCCAGGAAAGGTCAAGATCCATGTAAATTCAGGGACTTGCATTAGAGTACTTTCTCTAGGGTGGGATCACCTGGAGGGTTTGTTAAAACAGATTAGGAGGCCCAGTGTCCAGAGCTTCTGATTTGGTAGGTGTGGCATGGAGCCCAGGAATTTGTACATCTAACAGGTTCCCAATTGCTGCTGCTGCTGGTCCAACCACATATGAGAGCCCTACTCTAGGGTAAACATGTCAGAGGACTCAACGCCAACTACCTTCCAATCCTACATGTCTCCCACTCAGTTTGTCCAGTCCTGAGAAAGTCTGGTTGACCCAGAGTTGAGTCATTCCTGTGGTTTAGAGAAGTTGAGTCCTGTGATTGGCAGCCCTGTGAGAATCACATGGGGTGGGGGTGGGGGTGAGAGGGAAGTTCTCCAAAGGAAGGAATGCTGGGCACACAGAAATAGATGTCCTCAAAGTGGTAACTGGCTGAGCTGAATGTACAACTCTCTCCATCTGAAACAAGATCTGCTATAGCAATTTCTCCTAGGGCAGAAAGTTCCAGAAAAGAGAATAAAACTTTCAAAAGAAATTTTTTTTAAAGAGGGAGAAGGTGGATTCCTGTAAACTATTCTCTCTATAGAAGCCTCCTTCTACTTTCCTGGCCAAGAAAGGACATTAAAAGCCTAAACATTCCACTTTTGCATCATATTTTATACACTCAACAATGAATTTTCTCCTTCAGAAAACCTTTTAGAGAAAAAAAAGGAAAACAACTTTGTTAACCTAAGTAACCAACCTATACTTGTGCTAGTTAGGATTTTCATCTGTCAAATGTTCTTAAAATGAGGCCTGCCCGAGTTTGTCCACCAAATGATTTAACATGTCAACATGGCACATGTTTTTAAAAACACATATCATTATTAGTACCTACACAGAAATCAATGTAATATATCATAATCATAGAATAAAGGACAAAAACCATGTAATTATCTTAATAGATGCATAAAAAATTTGATAAAACTCAACATGCTTTCAGAATAAAAACGTTCCAAAAAATCAGGATGAAAAGTGCACTTAATAAGCTTGATAAAAGGCATCTGCAAAAAGCCACAGTTACCATCATACATAATAGTGAAAAACCAAATATTTTCCCTTAAGATGGGTTGCCAAGATGAGTGGTTGCCAGGGGCGGGAGGAGGGGTAAATAGGAAATGACAGCTAATGGGTACGGGGTTTTCTTTGAGGTGATGAAACGTTCTGAAGTCAGACACTAGCAACAGTTGTACAAGCTTGTGAGCACATCCACTACAAACACTGAATTGTACATTTTAAAATGGTGACTGTGTATTATATCTCAAATAAGATTATTATTTAAATATACATAATAAATTCTCATCTCCCTGGAAGTTTTGCAGGACTTACTACCTGCTTTTCCAAGGTCGCAAGGCTAAAAATATGACAGAGCCTGGATTTAAATCTGTAACTTTTTATTTCCAAGGGCCACGCACTTAGCACTGGGGGCACTGAGCAGGCAGGTGGGCCAACAGAGAGGAGCTGTACTATTGGGATAAAGAAAGATGTCCAGTGGACTCCGTGGTGAGCACAGAGCCTGGCCTGGGGATTCAAGTCCAGGAGGACTTTCTGAAGTAGGAGTTTTTTGAACTGGGGCTTAAAGGACTGCAGGTGTTTGTCAAAGGAGTAAAGGAGAGAAGCAAGAAGAGAGGCTGCTCTGAAGACAGGGGAAGTCACGACAGTCAGTTTCAGCTTTGGCCAATCACTATTGGGGTGGGGGCTTCCTCCCACTCTACCCCATGCCATCGCCCCACAGCAAGCAGTTGTTTCTCTGACCCACAGTTATTCACGTGGGGTTTTTCTAGCAACTGGCTCACAGTGGTTGGGACAGTGGCCTGGGTTCTGCCAGCTACTCTCTGTGTAACTGTTGGTTAAACACTTCCGCTTTTGAGGGTGAAGTTATCTTATCCGTAAAATGATAATGGGCAAGTTATGGTGATGGTTGTGCATATCTATGACTGACTAGGAACTGTTGAATTATATACTTTTAATACATGAATTGTATCATATGTGAATTATATCTCAATAAAGAGTTTTCTTCTTTTTTTTAAATATCTAGTGAACTGAGTGATGGGAAGTTTGGCCTAAAGTCGGTGGAACTGTTGCAATTAAGTTTTTGCTACTTTGTAGGCAGGTGCTTTTCTTATTGTTTGTTTGGTTTTATTTCTCTGAACCTCATTATCTTCATAGTCAGAGTGGAATTGCGCCCTTATCCTATTTAGGAGGTTAAGGAACCAACGTGGCCTGGAATTGAACTGCTTGCTTAGAAGTCAGGCTCTGTCGCTAAAAACCCTTCTGTGTGTCCACTTCGTCATTGTTATGTGGAAATAACAGTACCTGGCACACTGTTCAATAGTTGAGTTTTTTCCAAAAAGTAGTTCATTTATTCTGTTTACTTTCAATGCTGAATTCTATTTTGGATCTTCTTGAAAAGGTGTATCTGCCTACCCAAAGCTAATACTGGATCTCCTGAGGGCTGAGGGCTCCCCAAACCTGAGCCCTGCACTCAAGATAATCTACAGTTTTGACTTGTCTGAGAGCACCTCTGCTCTGAAAATGTCGTTTATGGAGGAGGCGACTTCAACAGTGCCCAGTCACATCTGAGTGGACAGGAGTGGACCCTCACCCAAGCTGGACACCAGTCCTGGTTTTGGACCTGGGATCTGGGTTGTTATAGCAGGTAGCGCAGTGGCATGGAGGTGGCACAGCTGCAGATGAGGGCAGCCACTTCGTACCACACGCATCGGGGGCACTGGGAAGCCAGAGAGGACCACTGAACAGGCTCAGAGAGAAGGCAAGAAAGCCTGTAACCACAGAGGAAGAAGGAGAAAAGATTCTGTCTCGAAACTTGATGCACTTCCATTCAGTCCACGGATTTATTAAGCACCTACTATGCGCCACTCCCAGAGAAACAGTGAACAAGAGGGGCAAACCCTTGCCCTCAGGCATAGTGGGAAAACACTGAAAGGGTTTCAGTAGGAAAACAACACAATTTCATTACATTTTTAAAAGATCAGTCAGACTATGGTATGAAGACTACGGTTTGTGGGGGGACGAGGGAGAAGTAGAGAGAACAAGCCAATAGTCCAGCCTCGTGACAATGGTGACCAGGACTATGGGGGTGGTGGAAGGGGGTGAAGAAAAGTGGGAGTCTGGATCCATTCTGAAGTTTCCAGTTCCTGGTTCTAGTTCCTCATGAGACATGTCTACCTCCTAACTGAGTGCATCCAAATGTCCCTCCTTTTCCTTCCCCAAAATGGCTTGAGTGTGCAGAGTCCGTCGTCCGCAATTGTCACATCCCTGACTCTGACACACTGGCCCTTCAGGCGGGTTTCACTCACCACTCTCTGGGGCATGCCCATTTCATTGTCCCTGTGCCAAGGTAAGTGCTATGAGTGACACATGCAGGAAGTCACAGCCTCCTGAGGGACACTTCTTCTGGAAAGCTTTCAAAGAAAGCATTCCAAGATTTATTTTATGATGCGGGAAAAATGCTTATGATTGTCATCTGCCACCAACAGTCATTGACCACATCAGATAAGGTGATCCAATAATGGTAAATTGCTGTGGCTCAGGAGGCTGAGACAGCTGGGTATGGACCATGTAAAGCCCAAGGTCCTGGGTTCATGACCTGGAGAAAACCAAAATGAAACAAAGAAATAAAAATGCTTCTTCCTCCCTTCTTAAAAAAAAAAAAAAAAGTAATAGTTGTTAACATAGTAACACATTAACATATTGACATATTATGTGCCAAGCCTCCTCCTAAATGTTTTGCATCAACTTCAAGCTTCAGGGTTACTCTATGAGGTAGACTATCATTGTTCTTATTTTTTAGATCACATTATTGCTCCTATTTTATAGGTGAGGAAACCGAGGCACAGAAAGAGTCACTGTCTAAGCTCACAAAACTAGCAAGTGGGGCAAGCCTGGGTAGAGGAGTGCCTGGGTGCCATCCACACACATCCCAAGGTCCCAGCTTTGTGTCCCGAGGCCGGTGGAAACAACCAAGGTGAACAACTAAATAAAATAAGTAAGAAAGTTTCTTCATCCTCTCTCCTTCTGCCTGCCTGCCTCTGCTTGTTTTCATCCCTGCCTGCAACTTTCCTTTAAACAAACAGAAAACTAGCAAGTGGTAGATGGACAATTCAACCCAGGGATTGGGGCTCCGAGTCTCTTAGCCAGTGTTTTCCAACTAGGAGCGTAACTGGCATTTTGGGTGTGGCAGTCGTACAGGACTGTCCATCTCACTCATTGTGGTTAATTTAGAACCCCAGACTTTACAATGACCCAGTTTAATCCTCTTTACAACCCTCTGAGTTAGGCATTGTTATTCTCATCCCCATTACACAGAAGAGGAAACTGAGTCCCTGGGAGATTTATAGCTTGCTCTGAGTTACCCAGCTCATAATAGGGCTTCAGCATTTGTAACCAAGCAGTCTGGTTTCAGAGCCTGTGTTTTTAACCATTCTGCTATCCTGCCTCACTAAGAGTTAGGAGAACAGAAGGGCCGAGGTGAATTGGGCAGTTGGCACCTTTAAGTCAAGTCCTGCAGGTCTTTCAGAAAGGGCTCGGGAAGGGCAAAACTTGGCAAGAACCAGGGTCCCTTTCCTTATGCAGAACTAGCCAGGATGCAAAGGTCAAAGGGGATGTGGTTAGAAAAAGTGTAACCTGCAAAGGAAACAGGATAATAAAAGGAACCGGGGATAATCAAGAAGTGGGAGTCAGAAGTCCTCAGGAGTACAGAACCAAAGGAATGTCCGGATGCGGAACTGCAGAATGAGTGCTTTGTCGTCCCTGACTTGGTTTTCCCTCCTGCTCCTGCAGGAAGTTTTTTGGGACATCTTGGTTTCTCCTTTGCCTACAACTCTGCACCTTCATTCTCCCAGATATGCTTACACATGGTGAATGACAGGGCTAATGGGCACCACTTTCGACAAAGCCATTGGTACCTGGTACCAAAGTCAAATCTTTTGACTCTGTAATCCCACTCCAAAAACAGCTCAACAAAAACCAAAAGCCAGATGCCTGGGACATTAGGGCTGCCTTCTCTGACCTTGTACTTTAAAAACAATTACACAAAATAGACAGCGGTGTCCAAAAGGCAAACTTGTAAAAAATAGAAGTCGGCCATTGCCTAGGGCACCACCTTACTGTGATTTAATCTTCTCGTCAGTCACAGTTCAGCTCTAGGACCCTGAACCTGATCCTTAACTCTGTCTTCCAGGTTCTGCCCCAGACCCTGGAATGTGTGGAGGGTTTTGACTCAGACTGCTGGTCTGGTTCCTCCTACTCCTGTCAAATTCAGGTCAGATCTTGGTCAGCAATCACATGTGTGCTCGTAGAGGAAACTCATTCAAACTAGTAAAGAGAAGAATTTATTATGATAACTCAGGGGTCTCAGGATGTTGAAATGGGACCGTCTATTGCCTCTGTTTTTGCAGAGATTCCAGTCCATGGAAACCATATCCAAAAGTGCATGTGAGGTCACCTCCTATGTAGAACTTACAAAGGAAAACTGTGGAAGCAATTCTATCATTTTTGCACCTCTCAACCAGATCAAAGTTTTTTGTTGTTGTTGTTTTAAAAGGAGGAATGAAGATGTACAGAAGCAAGCAGGTAGGAAGAGAGAGGAGGAAAAATCACTTTATTTAATTTGGTTGTTTACCCCAGTCCCAGGTCATGAACCCAGGTCCTTGGTATGTATGTGTTCTAAAACAGGAGGACATTGTGGATTTAACCAATAGGGCAGTTTTATGGCACAGGACCATTTTTATAAAGGAAATGAATACATGTCCTATCTGTCCCCAACATCTTCAGCCCACAAGGATCACCTTTCACTTTATTAATATTTGTCAGCATTTTCCAGAAACTGGAGATAACACAATGATTAACAGATCTATGCCCTGTCATTTCTGAGTTTATATTCTAGTTACTCTACAGAGTAAACAAGTAAAATGGCCAGAGAAGGTGCTCCCCAGCCCCTCAGGTGGCTGAGATGACTGAGGTGCAGACCATGTTAAGCCCAAGGACCCAGGTTTGTGATCTGTGTCTAGGAGGAAAGAAAACAAAAACAAAACAAAGAAGAATATAAAATAATGCAAATGATAGTCAATGAAGGATAAAAAGCAAGGGTTGCTGAGGTGGAAAAAATAGTAATCTGGGGGAAGTTAAAGAAAATTGAACTCCCAGACTCTGCAGAGAGGGAGACTTAGAGTCTCTCCCAGTATCTCTAAGGATATAACTGGGAGTTGGGGACAGTGGAGCTATGACTTCTCTTCTACTCTGGTTCTGATTCCTTTTTCTTGTTCTTAACTCCTTATCATCCTGTAGGCTCCTTTGATGACTAGGCAAGACATTGAGAGTCACACTATTGCTTAGTCTTGGTTTAATCTCCTGATAAGACATGTTTTGTCAACCAAATCCTTACAGATCTTTGCAGACCCATGAGGCAACACCGTTTCAAAAGTAGGGCCCTTTGGAAGTGACGTCATCTCAGCCTCCTTCTCCCATGGGACAGAAGCAGAAATTGAGTCCTACCATCTTCAATAAATAATAAACATCTAGAGACATTTACATTACCTCAGAATTGGAAAGTTGTCATGATAAAATGCATGTTCAAAGGGAGATAGACATCGATCTGAAGTTTCATCAAAAGTTTATCTCAAACTGTTCAACCATCATCACTTCAGTGCACTTCCACATTCTAGATCTGTGATAGGACGGACTTGGAAAACTACAGCGTTAATGTAGCAAGGGAGACAGAGATGACCTTGAAGGCCTTGACACACATGTGCCTGTGGCAAGGGAGAAGGCCTTGACACGTATGTGCTGTTCTGCAGAGCAACGTAACCAGCAGAGACTTTGTAACCGTAAATGAAAGAAATACTGTCCTGCTTGTGTAGGATGCTGGCTGAAAAGCATATAAGTTAGAGCCCTGGTGAGATGGGGCTCAGTCTTTGGATGCAAATTCACTGAGCCTCTGCTAGCGAGACAAATAAACCTGACTTCCTGATAAAGCCTTGGTGTCCCGTTTCCTTGTGAAGGGAGCCTGAAAAGAGCTAAGGGAACTAAACAAGAGATGTAGAACTGAGTATCTTAGAAAAGAGAAGTAACAGCAGTTGACAGAAAGAACAACATCCTCAATTTTCAAGATATTTACAAAGTGTGCATATGTTTTTTTCTAAGTTCCCTCTTCAAAGAAAGTATCCCTCCCTGGTTCTGACAAACTTATTTATTGGCACCCTTTGTTCATCTTTGCTGTTAAAGGGACAAAAACTAAGTCAATGATGAGGCACCTCATAGGTTAGCAAAGCGTTAAAATAATTATCAGGGTTATTACTAGCCAATGAGTATTTACAAAACTGGCGAGTGTCATTGTAACTGGCACAATTTTATAAGCAATGAGGCAAAATATCTTAGGAGACGGTAGTAATTCCTCTCCTGAAATATTCCCCTAATTTGATTATATAAAGAAGAAAACTATAAAGTAGCAAAGCTTGGAAATGACCAGTGGAGCTAAGGCATTGTGAGTACTTATTTTGTAGCAGGTCTAAATTCCATTTTACCCTGTTGAAGCTGATTTGGAGTCTGCCCCCGGGTCACACACTCCATCACTGTGTTTGCTGCTTCTGCGCAGTCTGCCTTCAGTGACTGACAGCTCCAGTGTGGTTTCCTGTTCCCAGCCCCAGCCCCCAACTGATAATTTGATCTGATAATAGGCTTCTGAAAAGTTGCCTGGGATCACTAAGTGGTGGGGTGATGATGGCACAGTGCCTGTGGAGAAGGGGCAGTAGATAGCCATTTCTCAAGCCTCTACAATATACTCAGTTCTACAGCTAGGTCATCTCATCAAATCTTTCTAACTCTCTGACAGGTGTGGCCACTGAAACTCAGGCAGGGAAGGTGACCAGTTCAAGGTCACAAAAAAGTGAGATGTATCTGGGTGGTTCAGCCTGCTGAAATAGCCACAGCACATACTACGTAAAACCCAAGGACCTAGGTTCCAGATCCTGAAACTGGCTGAGGGTGGGAGATCAAGAATAAATAAGTAAATAAAAGAAATAACAACAAAAAGTAGTAATAATGGTTCCTAGGCAGAATGTCTTAATTTTAGAGCTCACATTTCTTTCCCCATGCTGTCCCTTTGACAAAGACTCAGAACGTAATTACCGTAGTTGACTCCAGCTTGGGGAATGTTGGGATGGTAGAGGCAGAGAGGGTTATTGGGTGGGTCTAGGAGACACAAGGTTACATCCTGGACAGGAAGTAAGGCAGTCCCAAGTTTAGGATGCAAAGAGGGCTAGGGAAATTGGTGTGGCCTTGACAGATGCTTGACCATGAGATCAAGAGGAAAGTAGCATGAAAAGCGTGCAACTGGGTAGGGAAACTAAAGCAAAATCACAGTCAAGTATAAGGGCAGCATGTCAAGAGAAGACTGCAACACCATAGATTAATGGATCCTCTTAAGCCTTCACCAATACTTTATGACCTTTTCTGAGCTACAGTTTTTCCCCAGGGAGATAAGGAGTAGAGTCAGGGATAGTGACAACTGCTAATTCATCTCTGGGGATCTCGCCTTGCCTGCCCCACCCAGAGCATATGGACTCAGGAGACAAAAATGGTTCTAGAACCTTCCTTTCCAGTTGCCTATGCCTCCTGCCTTTGGTGAACTTTGCTGAGGAGTGACTTAAAAGAATGACTTCAAAAGGAGCCTCCCGGAAATTTGAGGAATCTAGCTCAGAGGGTGACCATTTCCATCATAGACTAGTCTTCCTTTCTGAAATATTATCAATGCATCAAGAAGCTCTAAACCTCTTGCCACTATCCTCTTAAGTCAAAACACATCTTTCTTCCTTTCTGTATAGCTCCTGAGGGGGCCAAGAAAGGGATCATAGCTGCAGAGGACAAATGACAACAAATGGGTTCAGCTCTGCCCACTTGCAAGGGCTGTTTTGCTTTGAGTGCATCTGGAGACAAAGTCTTCCTGGGGGAGGGTGCCTCACAGTCAATGACTCACCCCTGTGAATGCAGAATGAGGTGTCAAGGTGTGTGGTTCTTGTCAGAACAGATCAACTTCACCTTGGAGAGAAATCAAACCCAGCTGTGGCATCTGCACTAAAGACGCCATCCCCCCTACACACAACTCCAGCCTGGTCAAGGTAGTGAAAACACATTCTGAAGAGGGCAAGACAGAAAGAAGAAGCATGCAAATACCTACAGTGTGCCAAGAGTTTGATTCATTTCGTTTAATGCTCTACCTCTCCAAGAACTCAAGGTTCTTAACTACTCCACTTCACAGGCAAGAAAGGTACTCATTCAGACTCTTTGCAACGGAAACAAAAATCCAATGAAGTTGAGTTTTTCCTCAAAATGGGTGGGTTTGGGGAAGAGATCAAAGACTGTGGCCTGGGATCCATGGACATGGATAATAACACATAGCATTTTAGCTTAGCACTCATTAGATTTGTATTGGATATTATTCTGTGCTCTCTTATTTCATCATTATGGCAACCCTGTGAAGGAAGATTAGTATCATTCCCATTTTACAGATGAGAACCAGGCCACAGAGATAAAGCCAGAATCTGAACCATTATACCAATGGTTACCTGCTCACCTACCTAACTCTTTGAGATGTGGCTAGTCTTAAGAAGTCATCTAAAATGAGAGCTTGATTCTTCTGTCCTGCTGCAGACCAACTTGTTCTGGAAAAGAGTCATGGAGTTCCTGAGTTCCTAGCCTCCAGGTAAGAGGTTAATGACACAAAGACTGGAATTCAAAATCCTGGGGAAGAGACTCTGACCTATTTAGGTTCAGATCACCTCTGGCGTAATCGGTTGAGACAGGATTGGGGGAGAGGAACGGGGTCATGTTATACCCAAAGCCCCATCTCATTAAACATATGAAGAGGAGAAGGGTCATTTCCAGAAAGATGGGAGTTTGCCCTGAGATGTCACTGTTAAAGGTTTATATTATAGGAAACCAAGGTACAGGAAGATTGGATAATGTACTACCACATAGTAAAAAATGAAACCTAAATTCTTTTTGGGGGGTGAGGAGGGGAGTTTCTCAATGCTTCTTTAATGAGGGCTTTATCCAAAATTAGCTGTATAAAGGTCCAGATTCTGAAGCATGGGTTTCCTTTAGTGATACACACCAGTCCCCTTCTGGATTGCAAAAACAGCACCAATTCACCTTCCCCTACATCCACACCATTTGCCATGAAATTGTGCAGGACTTTCTCTTGTTTTGATGCTCGCCATAGTCATGTGATTTGCTTTGGACAACAGAGTATGAGCAAATGTGATGCACACTGGGGTTTAAAAAGCACTCGTGTGATGGAGTTTACCTCCCCTTCTGCCATAAGCTGTGAGAACATGCCAGAACAATCCTACAGGGGGAGCTGAGGCAGAAGGCCTAGTTTTCCCAGCCAAAGTCAGATTACATCAAGCAATAGCAAGTCAACTTCCAAGCTGGTGAATAATTCCAACCCAAACCAGTGGGCTCCCTAGCTGAGTACGAGCCTATCATTACATGCTTTGAAGCATGCAGGAGTTGATGATGCACCATTATTGAGGTGATAGAGCCCTGTTCTAACAACCCCTTCTGACAGTGAATTAATTTCCTTCGTGGTCTTGATGGAAAAATAACTCCCGATTGCCCACCCCATTAAAGAAGACATAACCTTGGTTTTTTCCCCCTGAAACATAACCTTCTTTCCACCCTAGAGGATAGAGCCATGCTGAAAATGAATCCCATTAAACACCATCTGAGAATTCGAATTTCGAGACCATGCAACTAAGACAGGAGATCCGGCTGGAGATTGGTCATCACGGCAGTGTGGTGGCAACCTACCGAGTGGATGTGTCTGCACCCTCACCCTAGGCTCTCCATCTCTCCTGTGGCTCCCGTTTCTTCCCAGACTGCTCTTCTAGTTACCTATATGTTCTTTCACCATTACCCGCATCTTTCCAATAAATTCTCCTTGCTGGAAAATTGGCAGAGGTGGCATCTGCTGCTTACAACCAAGCTTCCTAACAGCTATTCCACCTTCTAGATCCAAAGTCAAATCCCAGTCCTGCCACTGAGCAGATCATCGTTCAGGGGCTTGATGAATAAATGACCTCTCAAGAGGTTCTTTGACTCAGACACCACCCAAGAGCCACAGGGAAATGAGGACAGCAGTGTCTGAGGCTCTGAGTGCCAACTCCCATTCTGTCCTGAAAAAGAACGGGTATCTTCTTAGCAGATGATCCACGCTTGATTCATGAAATGGTTCCTTTGGGGTCTTTGAATCTTGAAGGACATTCTCCAAGACAGAAGGATAACTGAACTAGTCACAGTGGAGTGAGTGACAGTGCTGGTGCCAGCGACATTGTCCTTGCCAGCTAGTTCCTAGTGTGGTCTTGATTCCATGGACTGCTCACTTTCCTGTTTTCTGAGTCTGGTTCTCCTGATTTCCTTTCAGTTCTGGGATCCATCCAGTGTCCTCTCAATAAGTTCCATTCCAGAAGTTGCTTGCATCCCCTAAGTCTGGCTGACAGAGGAGACCACCACACTAGGTTGCAATTCATTTACTTGATCTAGACCTTTGACAGACGAGATTTTGAGCTCTTTGAGGGCAGTGACTATGTTTGATTCATCTCTGTCACCATCTCCAAGAACAGAATCTGACAATGAAAGAGAGTTTATGCATCTTTTGGAAAGTAGGAAAAAAGAAAGTAAAGGAAGAAGGGAGGGTGAGAAGGGGGAAAAGAAAGATACAAATGGAAGAAAATGAAAAAGAGAACTTATCCCATTCCCTGAGATGAGGCAAATCATTAGCCTTTTCGTATCTATTTCTGAAGACTTCAGGAAACAGATGAGGTTTCCAGAACTGCACACCCAGAATGACACACTCTCAGCACTTCCTCCACCTCAGAGGACAGCAGAGTGAAAGAAGAAAGGGTGGTTTTGGAGTCAGTTTTGGGGGTTACCTCCACTTCAGGGGTTTGACTTTGCTTGACTTTGGAACAAGCCTCAATGTCCTGATCCAAAATTGAGCTCTAGCATCTGTATTCGGTTTCTTTAAAGAGATGTGTAGTGCTTATAGAACAGGGTTCTGAGAATTTAATAATGAACAGATAGAGAAAAGTCTTTAATCTCTCCTGAAATTTACAGATTAACAGTGTTTATGTTGGGGAGAACAGGTATTAATCAAGCACACAAGTAAACAGAAAATTAGAATCGCGTCAACACCATCTTGATGAAATACACCATCTGTCATGGAACACACTGAGAGTTAACAACGCGAGAATTTGATCTAGTCCAGAGGAAGGAAAGGTTCATGAGGAATGTGAGGAATAAATTAGAGGTAACTCAGAAGACTTCACAAAATATGCAATGGCTAAACGACTAGAGAGAATATGGCTAGATGGAGTTAAAGAAAAAAGGCAGAAGACCAGCAGAAACTTGATGGAAGGCAGGACTAAAAACAGAGCTTATGCCACAAAGCCTTAGACACCACAGCGAGGGCTTTGGTCTCTCTGCTAAGAGTAAGAAGAAGTAAGTGAGATGTTCTGTGAGTGAAATGCATGACCAGATTAACATTTTTGAAAAATAACCCTGAAAATTACATGGAGAACAAACTGGAGGTGGTCAGAATGGACCCAGATCAGTTTAGATGACCAGTGAAGAAGTCCAGACAAGAAGAGTTAACAGTTTAGACAAAAGTGGTGGATGAACAGAGTGAGAAAAGGTGATAGACTTGAGACCTAGGAGGTGAAATTGGAAAGATTCAGTCAAGGACTGGGTTGATGGGAGGGAGAAAATAGACATTAAGAATGATCATGTTGGTGTGCTCTGGTAGAGTAGTGATCATGTCAACTGCCTCTGAAGGAGCACAGTTCTTATACATACCAAGGACTAGGGTTAGTGTCCCAGGTCTGGGGAGAACAACCAGTGTGAACAACTAAGTAAAAACAAAATAAAAGATGCTTCTTCCTCCTCTCTCTTCCTGCCTGCCAGTCTACTTGCATTTATTTCTACCTGCAACTTTCCTTCAAAAATGTTTTTAATTATGTAATTCAACTCTATTGAGTATATTCACGTTATTATACAAGCATCACCACCATTCACCTCTAGAATTTTTTCTTCTTCCCAAACTGAAATCCTATACTCGTTAAACTTACTCCAATTTCCCTCCTCCACCCTAGTTCCTGGCAGGCACCATTTTACTTTTGTCTCTATAAATTTGATTACTCTTGGCACCTCATACAAGTGGAATCATACAGTATTTGCATCTGGCTCATTTCAATTAGAATAATATTTTCAAAGTTCATCCATGTTGTAGCATGTGCCAATTTCCTTCCTTTTTTAAGTTTGAATAATATTACATTTATGCCTTACCAGGTTTTGTTTATCCTTTCATTCCTTGGGTTGCTTCTACCTTTGGCTATTTTGAATATTGTGACTATGAACCCTGGTGTACAAATAAATATCAGCTCAAGTCCCTGCTTTCAGTTCTTCAGGGCATATACCCAGAAGTGAAGTTACTAGGTCACATGGTAATTTCATGTTTAAGGTTTTGAGGAATTGCATACTGTTCACAGCAGCTGTACATTTCACATTTCTATCAACAAGGCAAAAGGGTTCCATTCTCCAAAGGCTTGCCAACGTTCGTCATTCTGTTTTTACCTTGTAGAGGTTTTGATTTGCATTTCTCTAATGATTAGTGAAGCTGCTGATTGATTTGTTTATCTTCTCTGGAGAAATATCTATTCAAACCTTTTGTTCACTTTTAAATTGCGTGTTTTTTATTGTTGACTTGTAATAGTTCTTTATATATTCTGCACATCAACCCCTTACCTGTATATGATTGGCAAATAATTTCTCCCACTTAGTGGGTTGCCTTTTCACTTTGTTGAAAGGCGTCCTTTCATGCCCTATTCTCCCTTTTAAGGAACTAAATCATCATTTCCTTCCTAAAGTCAAATTCCCCTGCCTCGTGTATTCTTCTTAAAAAAACTTTCTGAATGTATTTCAGAATGACCCCAAAAGTTAAGTACAGGAAAGTCAAACTAATCATACTCTCTTCCGCCCTTTTGTAACTTCACATTTCCAAGGAAAATTCAGAGTTACACAATATGAACTTCACAAGGAGTAGGGGAAATGGGGTTATGAAAGAAAAGGAGGACTATTTGGAGAATGACACAATCAGGACAGGATATAACATTTACTAAGGACTTATCTGTAAGAGTCATTGTTTTAAGTAATTTAAAATCCTCAAATCCATTATGTTGGCAGTTAAATTATTCTCAGTTTCCAGGTGAAGAAATAGTGGCCCAGAGAGCTTCAATCATTCAGTAGTCAATATTTAAAACACAGTGTAGGCAGTCAGAAATGGAACCCTGGCCTCAGAGGCCATATCATGGCCAGCATGTGACCCTGCACGGGCATTGGAGTCAGAAGTATCTGAACTCAAACTCAACTAACTAAAATGATTACAAACCCATTCTGAGAGTAATTCAAAGGAAAACTGAAATTTTACTTCACGCCTCCCAGTGATTTGAATGCTGGACAATGCCAATGCACCTCAGGATTTGGGGAAATAGAAATTCTAGTGTAACTCTGGGTGGGATTGTAGACGGCATCGCCATTCCAGCAGTGACTCGATAGTTCTGCATCCAGTTCAGCACGAGGGCAGCCCAGGACCTCGAAATGTCACGCCCAAAGAAAACCTCTTATTAGTCCATAGGGGAATGCCCAGAAGGAGCTACTCATAGCAATGTGTATAGGAAAATGTGACTTCTGGGTCTATCATCAGGGGGGCAGGTAAGTAAAATGTACATACATAGGCGGACCAGGCAAATGTCAGCTTCAGTGAACTGACATGCACTCAGACAGAGCAACGCATGGGAAAAGGTCTTGGATAGTGGAAATCAAAACAAGGATCCATGCATCCCACTTCTACCCAGCTGCTGCTGTGTAACCTTCGAAAAGTAACTTTGCCACCGTCACTTTTTCTTTATCTTTCTTGTCCCAAACCCTTGCATCAGAGCTGACTTGCAATAAACGGCAGCAAGGGAACTGCTCTACTATAAGGAAACCCAGATCTGAAGCAGGGGAGCTACGAATGGTTTAGCACCAGGTTACCCACAAACAGGTGTTGCACGACAGGTTAGGAGGTGCACAGGCATCCCACAGCCACAGGGATGGGAGTGGGCGTGGAGTGGGGGGAGGGGGAGGCAGCTGACTGGCGGGGGGCGGGGTGGGGGGGAGGATGGAGGACAACTAGGCTTCCTAGTGCTGCCGCAGGACAGGGTGGATTCTGATTTAAAGCTTTTCCATCAAAGCCCACAGTGGACAACTTTCAACCAACTGGCTTCTTAGTCAAGCACATAGACCGAGTCACCTCCTCGGTACTTACTTTTCTGATCTGGAAGATGGAAGATAGGAAAGACACAGCCTGTGCCACAAACAATGTCTGCAGAAGAAGTCAGTGTGCAGAATAGAAAGAGCGTGGACTTTAGAGCCACAGGAGACTGTGGGACCATGGCTCACATCACTCCCTAAAACTCTGTATTTAAATTTGGTGGTCAAAGCAGGCTTCACTGAGAAGAGGACATTCAAGCGAAGTCTTGAAGAAAGTGAAGGAGGGAGTCAGAGGGATATCTGAGGGGAAATTAATTCAGGCAGAGGGAAGGGTCAGTTCTGTCTGTAGCAAGTGACAGCAAGTCCCCTCCCAGTAACTGGTACAAAGTAAGCAGTTAGTGATGGTTGAGCAGTCACATCTTCCCTCCTCTTACAGACATGACAGGATCTAGGTGACCTCTTTCTACACCTTCTGGCTTCAGCAGCAAGTGCCCTCCCTAACTGGTCACAGGAGCCTCAGCTTGGAAAAGAGTCATTGCTGCTGGGGCTTGAGGCTTTGGTAAGGGGACAGTCACATGGCAGGTGGGGGTGGGGGCAGCAAGGGAAGGGACCTATAGTCATTAAGAGAGATCTGAGCTTGAATATTATTCTGCTAGTGCCTAGTTGGTTGCCTTATTTTTTTATTTTTATTTTTTTAGTTTTTGTTTTAACCTCTGCAAATCACTGAAATCCTTTGAGTACCAAGTTTTCTATCTGTAAAATGGGTATGAAAATAACACTTCCGTACAGAGGTTGTGAGGACTCAGTGAGACAAGATCTGTGCAAGTGGCAAGTAAGCATCTGGGACTCACCAAATTCAGGCCCTTTCCTTTCTACCAAGTATCTGGGAGGTAGCTGCTGTGTGATTCAACTTGGGTCCTTATTTATTTTACTCACATCTATGTGGATGGAATCACCTATCTTTCAGGGTGAATGTGAGGTTTCAGTGAGACAACAGATGAAACTCTTCTTTGCATAGTTTTGGACCAAAATAAGTACTCCATCATGTTTGTTGGATACCTGGATACATGGGTGGGTGGATGGATGGATGAATGATGGATTGATGGATGGATAAATGGGAGGATGGTTTAGTGGCAAGATGTCAGAGGAAATATTATTTGTTTCATAGAAATACATGTTTTTTAAAAATAGGTGTTTTACAAGAGGATTTTATTATACCTGTTTCTGGCTTTATGTCTCCAGCACAGATATAATAACATATATGAATGAAGACAGCAGAAACCTGTAAACGTGTCTAGTTCTAGTCAAGTCTGATCTATACTTACCTCTCTTGGTTCTGTGACTCATCTTGACCAGGTGGGGGCCAGGTCTTACCTGATCCAATATTCTTCAGCTGAGATCACTGCTGGTTCCCTTGGGTGGAGGCTGAGATCAGAGGAAGAGGATGTGTCCTTCTTGATGTGTAAAATGATTCAGAAATACTCACTGCTGAGGTTTCATTGAAAGAATTACAACTCAGCTTTTCCTGTAATCCTGTCACCATTGCAAGAAGGGAGGGACACAGGTGAGCAGCCAGCTTTGAATTCACTCAGTTCCACTCAAACGTAATTTCTGCAATCCCTCAGCCCCTCAGAGTTCCATGTTACCCTTTGAAAGATGAAGGAATTGAGCCCTAGTAGCTCCACAATGTTTTGATCCTCTAAAAATTCCTGACATCTTCCTTTAAAAGATGGAAATTGGTGTGCCCTGGTGGAACAGAGTTTAGATCAATCGCCTCCCAAAGGAGCAAGCCACATACCCCTGGACCCAGGGGGAAGCAATCATGGTGAACTAAAATTAAGATAAACATGCTTCTTCTTCTCTCTGCCTGCCTGCCTTAAAATAAATAAATAAATAAATAAAAGATAGACATAGAACTTTGGAAGATTATATTAAATTTCTCTGGTGCATAAGTTTTTTTAAAAAGGAATTTATGTATTAGATTCCTTTCCTATCTGTCCCTAAAGAGTCCCCTTAAGCCCTTTGAAAATAAGTGCATGTGTATGTCAATATGTCTGTTTATATTTACCCTGGGGACACAGTGAGCTTTGGAGAGAGATCTCAGATCCAGGCCTTGCGTGAGCAGCTGTGGGTATATGATGATTAGGGTTTAGTTCCTGCCCCCAATACAGGGAAGATAGATACTGAAATGGATAAATTTCAGTGTCCTTAGTTATTAAGAAATAAAAAATTGGACCCTCCCAACCCTAAACTTCTTCTGGGAAGAAGCCAATTAGCCTGTGCTGAGGAACCCAGGGAGGCTGCCTATAAAACGTGTTCTGGGGCTGGATGAAAAGAAAAAGGAATCATCTGAGGTCACCACCAGATAGACGTCACTGGTGGCTGTATTCAGAGTGGTGGGAAGATCAACAAGCCTGTCACCTGGGCTCCAGGTGAAAATGCTCTTCCCACGGCCTTGGGCCCTAAGTCGGAGCAAAACCCTGGCCTCTGTGTTGGGGCAACATTCTGGAGAAAGCAAAGGAAGAATCATAGCTACCAACTTGGAACTGCTCCACCTACCTTTTCATTGAGCACTTACTGGATGCTGACTCCATGTACCTTAGACACATCACAAGGGTGCTTCCTGTGGCGCTCGATGCAAGTCCCTGGGGCTGTGAGGTGACTTTAGCCCGGACACCAGGACACTTGTACTTTGGTAGCTATGTTTTATATTTATGTTTACCTTCTGTGTATGATAGGTTGTATCAGTTTCCATTTATAATCTATTTAGAATGCATCCTTTAAAACATCTTTAAGTTTTAAAAAGTGACTCATTTTAGAGAAAAACAATATTTATTAGGTAAACATACAGATAATTACATGGAGATGGCAAAAATGGTGCGGGGAGCACACCAATGACTGAAAATCAAGGAACACTGTGCTTTCACGTTATAAACAATTTATCTCCTTCAGAGCTCTTTGGGGTGTAAGTAACAGATGCCCACCAAATCAGCTTGAGCCAAATAAGAGAATGTTTCCTGACAAGGGAATCTCACAGGATGCAAAGGAAGGAAGTAGGTGTGGTGATTTGAGAAGGGCTTGATGCTGCCGCCTCCTCTCTCCAGAGTCCTAGGGTCTCGCCAGCCAGTCTGTGTCCCGTACATCTCTCTCTTGTCTCTCAGCAGAGTCATTTTCAGGTGGCTTCCCTGCCCTGTGCACACAGGTGACACACATGATCACACACACACACACACACACACACACACGCGCACTCACTCAAACTCTCACTCACAGCTCCAGAGTTTCTTTGTCTTCGGGTAAGAGACCTGCAGAGCCTGAAGTAGCATCCCTGAGTCTTGTTGCTTGTTCCTGAGGGAGAGAACCTGAAGGGCCCAATTTGAGCAGATTCTTGTTTCTCATTTGTTCAGCTTCTACTAGAAGACTGAGGGGAACACAGTCTCAAAAAGAGGGAGAATCTGGGGTAGTCACCCTAACCAAGAAGGGTCCACCTCAGCATTTGCTGTCTATAGCAACCCTATGAGGTAGGAAAGTTAGCTTGCAGTGCTTCAGCAGGAAGGGACAAAGCCAAGACTTGAACCTGGGTGTGTGTAACACCAGACCTGCACTATCCAGCTGGTTTCCATCAGCGACGTCCAACCCACAGCCATCGTCCTAGACCCAAGCAGGTTACTGTCCTTGGGAGGGATTTATCAAAATCAGCCCAGGAGATAGGAAATAAAGATCCCAACATTATGAGAACACAGACTGGAAGCGGGAATGATTTCTCAGAAGGACCTCGGTTCTCTGAAAACCAGGAAAGTTGCCTCCAAGACCCGGGACTGAGGCTGCCAGATGTTTGCTCAGCTTAGGGTGGAAAGGAGCTCATTTGAATATATTTGTTGAAAATCACAAGCAGGCTCCTAGAGATCCCCCAGAAAAGCTGGCACCTCTTTTCTGCACCCAGAATTCAAAGTGCGTGCTGACCCTTGCAACTATAATGCCCCTCCCACCTCCTGGAAGCTGTTAGGAGGGGACCCCCAGAAATTGAGGCTGGGAGACTGCACAGGCTTCTTCCTCTCCTTCACCCACATACAGTCATTTGTCAGCTAAAGTGCCCATTCCCACGGAAGTCTCTGGATGTCGTGGTGAGCTGGACGGCCTGAGTCTGGCTTTGAGGTGCCTTTGCCCAACCACAGTGAATGGCTGCCTCACAGGAAGTACTTTATTAGAGTTCATCGCTGAGATGGACAGATGGACGCAGCAGTCTCTCCCACTCCCCCAGCGCTGACCCTGCCTGAAGAGAGGCCTGTGCAAGCAACACCTGCCTCAGGAAACAAGCTCCTCATCCTAGCTTCCAGACTATGCATGTTTTATCCTTCCTGGTCGCCATTTTGGACAGGGTGTTGGATGAGTCAGGAGAAGGTTTCAGCAAGCCACTTCCCCTCAGAAGTATCACAAAGACCCTGTGCGTGTGGATAGAAAGAGGATGGAGCCATGCTAGCTCCACGTTCTGCCCCAAAGATACTGCCACGCAGTTAGGGGAGTGGCCCTTTCCCAAAATTCTCTCCTCTGCCTTTGTCACTTGGGAGTGGTTGCCCAAAGCTTTAGGTCACGCTCTTTTGGGAGTTGCTACCCTGGTGGGGTGAACTGGGCGGCTGAAGGCCTGCGCTGGTCCTGACATGTGTCTCAGAGCTACCAGACTCACGCGCTCAGGATGAGGTCTCCAACCAAGGTTGTGAAGGCACGTGCCCAAAGGATGGCTGAAGGGGCTCGTTTAAGTTCTGGACCGTCCAGCCATGTGACGCGGCCATCGTGCCCTTTCGGGTGATACGGTCTCCCTGCCTAAGGGGCCACCGGTGCCCACGGGGGAGGTGCCCAGACTATGGCAAATACCTGCTCCTCCCACCGTCCATTCGATGTCCGTGGAGAAGACGCCGCTGGGCTGGGCCCCGACAGCCAGGCGCTATTTCTTGAGAGAACTGACAGGGACCTGTTTGAGTGGCATGATCACATCGGTGCCTGTCACGGAGGTGGCCCGAGAGCATTTCCGGCTGCTGCGCATGCTGTAGAGCTTTTCAGTGAGGTGCTTGCGGAATTTCTTGGTGAGGAAACAGTAGATGACGGGGTCTAAGACACAATTGGTGCTAAGGAGGCAAAGGGTGACCTGATGGGCGTCATTAATAGCCTGATGGAAGCTGGTGTCCTGGAAACCCAGCTCGGCCAGGGTCCAGGGCAGCTGCACCATGTGGTGTGGCACAAAGCAGATGATGAACACAGCCAGCACGGTGCAGACCATCCACAGCGCCCTGCGCTTGACTTCTGCGTTCCGCTGCTGCTGCACCGGCTGCGTGAGCAGCGTGCGGATGATGACCAGGTTGCAGCAGAGGATAATGAGGAAGACGAGGAAGAAGCCGGACACGAGGAAGATGTGGACGATGAGGACCGGCACACTGCCCTTCTCATAATGCTCAAAGCAGCGGGTGACGTTGCCCGTGCCGGCCTTGTTGGGCAATGTGTTGGTGGAGTCCAGGAAGAAAAAGTAGGAGGCAGCAGCCACAACGGCCACCCAGATGACCAGGGACAAAGAGATGCCACGCTTGCGTGTGGTGGCCTGAGCAGTCTTGATGGGCTTTGTCACCGCCTGGAAGCGGTTGTAGGTGATGACTCCCAGGAAGGCCACAGAGCAGTAGGTGTTGATGAAGAAGAAGCAGCCAGCCACGTTGCACAGGAACTTAGGGAGGATCCAGTTACCCTGACTGTAGTAGTAGGTGATCCACAGGGGCAGGGTGATGAGGAAGAGCAGGTCGGCCACGGTGAGGTTCACCACGAAGATCTTTATCTCATTGAGTTTCTTGGAAGGGTACAGGCGGGCAAAGACCCACAGCACATAGCTGTTGCCAACGACCCCCAGCACAAAGATGATGCTGTAAACAATCGGGAAGAGAATGTATCTGAACTCAGAGTCCACATGAGTGGACGCGTTTGACTCCATGGCTCCAGGCTGCAAAGGGCAGCTGGTCATAGGCTCCTGCCTGTGCCTGAAAGACCACATAGGAATTCCGGTTAAAGAAGGGCAGACGAGGGACTATCTTATTTCATCAATCCCAATGCTACCACTTTGCACATTTAAAAAATTCTAAAACCGATGGAATCTTCTAATTATTTGGGAGTCCTCTGGTTTCTTTCTACATAAAATAACCGTGTGCTTCTACAGTGAATGAATGGCCTCTGAGACTCAATGAACTCAACAGCAGTTCAGTTTCTTTTTTCTTTTTCCCACATCTTAGACCCCATCTCTCATTCTTGTTAAAAAATATATTTTTTCTTCTGGTGGGCGGGTGTGGTGTGAAATGCACACAGGCTAAGATGGGAATTCAATATCCTAAAAAGCAAATAGCAATGGAAAATCATAAAACAGACTTATCCTGGTGGCATCGTGCTTTAGTACACCAGGTATAGTCCATACACATCTCCAGTTCAAGACCCAGAGCTGGGAGGAACAACCAAGATGAACCACTGATACAATGTTTCTTCCTCTGCTCTCTGCCTGCCTGCCTGTCTGCCTACTGGCCTTCACTCCTGCTGCACCAGTCCTTTAAAAAAAAAAATCATAAAGCAATTATAGCTAGATAGCTGGATACACCTTACATATGTGGAGTATAAACAAACCAAGTCAATAGAAAAAACTTAAAATAACCCTTGGATATTGACAATAGAACGAGGTTACTAGCAGGAAAGGGGGTGGGGGTAGGGAGCAAAGGGTAGTGGGCGGCCAGTGGCCAGTGATGGAGGACTATTAGAAATTTGGTGGTGGCTGTGGTATGTTATATATTTGATGAAAAATAAACCTGCACATCTAAACCTATATTATTTTTTAATCAAAGTTATCTCAATAAAAATACATTAATATATACATATACCTTTCCAACCTGACTAATTTTGAATTAAAGTTTTAGATGATTTTTTTTCTGGTAATGAACTATGTGAATATTTATATTATAAAATCATCAATTCTCGGACGAAATTTACATATTTTTCTATTGATGAAATATGAAGTAAAATTTTTATGGTAAAATATTCTGTGTTACAAATATATATGTGCTCATTAAAAATCTATAAAGTGCAGGGAAGTATGTTAGATTCATGCAGAGAAGGAAATACTATCCAGTCATAAGAAAAAATAAGTTAGAGCTGAGTATACTGACATGGAAAGTTGTCCCTGGATAATATTTTTAAGTAAAACAAAACAAAAAGAGTTGGGTTATCTCCATTATATAGAAATAGAAACTGAACAAGGAGAAAATAAAGAGTTGACAGTGGTAACTTCTGGGGAGGGGAGGTACACTTAGCGGGAAGATTGTTTACTTTGTGCTTAAGTTTATTTGAACTTTAAGGAGCACATATTACTTGAGTAATTTATTTTTTTTTAAGGAAAAGTGCAGGCACAAATGAGGGCAAGTAGGCAGGCAGCAGGAAGAGAGAGGAGGAAAAAGCATTTTATTTCATTTGGTTGTTTACGCTGGCTGTCTCCCCCAAGACCTGGGACCCAAACCCAGGAGAATGTGGCTTGCGCTCCTTCAGAAGTGATCAACCAAACCACTACTCCACCAGGGTGCGCCAGCTTTAGTAATTATTAATATAATTTTAAAATAACACAGAGAAGCCCAATAGACAATAATTCAATCAAATGATCACAAGTAACATCATCTTTAATAAGTCAGAAACAGCATGTACCCCTATATGATGTCCTGAAGAGATCTCATTACTTCTGTGATATTTTTGCCAAAAGTGCATAAACACAATTTAGTCATGAGAAAACATCAGGCAAACCTACATTGTGAGATTCTTTACAAAATGACTGCTCAGTACTGATCAAAAATGTCAAAGTCATGGAAAGACTAAGGAACTGTCATGGATTAGATGGAGGAGATGACCGAGACATCTGACAATACAAAGTGGAATACTGAGTCAGGTCCTAGAACAGATGAAGATCATTGGGTGTAAGGGGGCTGGTAAAGTTCAAATAAGATATCAAATTTAGCTAATAATGTATCAATGTTTAATTCCTAGCTTTCATCATTGTGTGATGGTTTCGTAAATCATTAACATAATGGAATGTTGGATAAATAGTACTCGCACTATTTCACAACTTTTTGGAAAGCTTAAAATGATTTCAAAGCAAAAAGCTTCTTGAAAAGCATATTAAGGTGCACTCTGGTGGCGTAGCATTTAAGTTCACTGCCTCTGGCTGGTGTAATCCATATACGTCCCGGGGACTTGGGTTCACGACCCAGGCCTGCGGGGAACAACCAAGATGAACAACTAGATAAAAATTTTGAAAGTATATTAAAGAAGGTCAAAATTATCAATTATCCATAATCCCACTACTCAAAATTTTCAGCAGTCCCTCCCTGCCATCCACTCTCCTGTAAAATCAGATGCTCCCTCCCTCTCCCCTTGCTCCTTCCACTATGCTATCATCACATAGACCTCTGTAGAAGACCCTTGATGTTTTCATTACTTGGGTACTACTCAGGGAAGCTGATGGAGGGGAAAGGGTGGCAAGAGACTCAGATGGAATTAAATGAGGCCTGAAGTCCATCAGATTATCTTCATGCAGTGAAAATATCACAGAATTTTAAATGAGAAGCAAGAAAGACAATTAAACTTAGGAGCACCTCTTGAGAAGCCAAGTACCCTGCTAGGTACTTCCACATGCCCTGTCTTATTTGAGTCCCACAAAAGACCTTTGATATAGGAAGTATAATCCCCATTTCACAAAGAGGTGGCTGTGTGACTCGTCTAAACTAGAGCCAGGATCGCAATTCCAGTTTTGTGTTCTTTTGTTTATACTTTGTACCAACTGCAGGTCAGATTCACTGTTCAACATGAGGAAAAAGAGTGAACATGACAGACAGGGCCCTGCCCTCAGGAAACTTACAGTCTCATGGAGGAGACAGACAAAAGCACAGTTGCTATAAAATGAAAAGGGGGTGTCGATCCAGAGAATAAAAAGAGATCTGCTTAGAAAGGAGGTACCCTTACAGTTGAGGGATGAAAGTATGCCGAACAAGGGCCACGCAAGAGCTAGATCTGAGGCAGTAAAGAGCTGGGTAGATTCAGGAACTGAGAAAAGAATCGCCTGATGGCCCTGGTCCTGGCCTCCAGCTGCCACTCCACACTGCTCTTGTGCCACCTTCCCAAGCCAAAAGGTACTTGGACCTTCAACCTGCCCAGAACTTTCCTGCTTCAGTCTCCACACATACACAGGCCACCATCTTGAACACTATTCTACCCACACCCCACTTCCACTAGGCCGATACCAACTCATGTTTCAGACATTAACTGAATCCCATTGTTTTAAAGAGGTCTTCACTGTCCCCCATCAGATCAAGTCCCGTCTCAAAGCATACTGCACTTTTAAAAAATTCTTAGCATAAATGTATCATATTTGTATTTGTGTGATCATTTACTTGACTGAGCAGCAGGAGAAGGAAGATCTCGTCTGTCTATTCAACACTGTTCCTAACACCTGCAATTCATAAAGGATGGACGATAAACCTTGTTACTACACCCATCCTTGTGGGAGCCCCAGAGCCGTGAAAACACTTGAAAAAGTTTAAAGATACGTACACATGAGTTTAAAGAAACAACTAACTCTAACTGGAGCTTTGTGTTTTGTACCATTTAGTGTAGTGGTCTCTGCTAAATTAAATCAATGTAGATTTCATGATTTAAGACATCATTGCAATGTTTTTAAAATCACTCTCCCTGAGTCATACTGTGAATTACCTAGTTGATTTAAAATACATAGTTTTATGCTGCTTCCCCAACAGAAAAATTGTTAGCTTCGACTCAGCTGCCCCCTTAACACTCCTAAAGACAATTGTGTCATTTGGTCCCAAAGCTCTAGGATATGTGTTCTCAAAGGGTGGTCCATGGAAATGAGGGAGGAGGGAGGAATATCCCTGAGAATTTTCAGGGGCTCCATGAGGTCAAAACTCTTTTCATCATAATATCAACACATTATCTGCCTTTTCCCACTCTCTTGACATTTACTGGGATGGTGTAAATAAACAGTGAGCAAAACTGCCAGTTCCTTAGCATGAATCAAAACAGCGACACCAAACCATGGGAGTCATCGTATTCTTCACAGTCAGACACTCACAGTGGTGGGGAAAAAAAAGGCAATTTTATTTTAAAATGTCCTTGATATAGCAAGGAAATTATTCATTGTATTGTGCTGAGTGCATATCTTTTTACTATCCAGTGTGTCAAAATGAGAAATAGGCATGGAACATGTTTGCTGCTAACTGAAATACAGTGTTTGTCTTTTGGAAAAGCATTTGGGTAATTGTGGGAATTGTGAACTGACCTTTGTTTGGACCCCCATCCTCACTTAAAAAAAAGTGACTGACAATCCATGGTTTTCAGACTGGGACATCCAGCAGAACTTTTCTCAAATGAAAACAAAATGAACCTATCACTTCAAGGAAAAGACATGCTGCTCTTTGTTGCCAAGAAAAATTCTAACTTGCAAGAGAAAATTCTAACTTTTGGAAAATTTTCTGCCAGCATGCACTTGGTAGCTTTCCCATACTTAAAATAATCTTATGATGAGATTGTTGGTGATGCTAATGAATGCAATTTTTAAATATTTTCTAATGAAAGATCAATGTTTGGAAGAACTGTCAACTCAGTGAACCAGTGTTTTCCAAATGAGGACGGCATGTTGTTTACAAATCATACACAGGTTAAAAAAAAAGAAAAGAAAAGATCCACACAGAGAGCAAAACAGACCCAATTTTGTAAAGTAACAAATTACAAAAAGTTCATTAATATAATTTAGGTTCCACATTATAACTACCATTTGTGGGATTTTAAGTTAGTGTCAAAGGAAAGTATCACTAATTATCTGAGAAAGTCATTAAATATCCATTCTCTTGTAATATCTGCATGAGAATGCGTTTTCTTCATTTACTTCACCCCAAATAACATAGCACATCAGATTGAATGCATAAACGGATGCAAGAATTCAGCTGTTCTTCTATTAAACCCAACATTAAAGAGACGCACAAAAATATGTAAATAATGTCATTCTCCCTAAATTGTTTACATTTTAAAATCTAGCTGTTTTTCACTAAAAAATACATTTTGTTAACATGAGTGACTTGATTATTGGGTTTTTTAAAAAAATGTTTACGATGGCTTCATTTGTATTTAAATATAGTAAATGTTGATAGATCTCACCCCTTAAAACTAAATCTTCTGGGATTCCCAACATTTTTTAAGGAAATAATGAGATTCTAAAACCAGAAAGTTTGAAAATCAAAGCTACACAGCCGACCCATTTCCTTTGAACCCAGGATGCCTGTTCATCCAGGACAGGCCTTGCTTCTTTGTCCTGGGGGGACCTCATGCTCTTAAGGAGGCAGCCACAGCTGGGCAGCGCCTGGGGTTCACTCTGGGTCTTTGAAGAAGTCACAAAGGATGTCCCTTTTCATTCTTTACTGCAGCTCAGTGCGGGGAAGGGAGGGTCAGCTCTCCAGAAACTGTCTTTTTCCGGAGGCAACAACCCAGGACACCAAGCCAGTTGAGAAAATCTTCCCACCAGGACTGGGACCAGGGTATAGCTTGGGAGTTCTCACTGGGGTGCAGAATTGAAGGGGTTGTCACGACCTCAGTAATCAGGATAAATAGTATTTCAATGCAATAGTTTTAAAGATCAGTATTACTGATTCTTCCTTTTGTCTCAGGCTCTAGTGTGACTCTGCCTGGCACTGTCGTGATTTATTTAAAATGTTGATATTTTGTTCATCCCCAGATTGTTTTGTTTTGGTTTTTTTTTTGCATTCCATCAAATCCTCACATAACATTGTTGATAGGTTCTTAGAAATTGGTTCTGAGAAATTTAGGCAAAATGACATATAGCAAAAAAGCAAGTCCTCTTACACTGAACAAAACCACATTATTCAAGGACCTAATTTTTATGTTTTAAAATTTTCTTATGATGTGAATGGGGCATGCATACAGATCAGCCCAATTCACCCATGCAGTCACTGAGTCATGTATTCACTGGAAAACCACTGAAAGCTTCAGGCCCTGGAGCACTGAGACCTCAGAGAAAGACCCAGTCTAGCCCTTGAGCAGCTCACAGATCATTTTGCAAGAAAGAGATTTAGAAATAGACAAGCAGTAAGTGGCATGATAGCGAGGTCCTAGATGTCAGGGTAATTCTGAGAGAGGGACCCTAGTCCAGACTTGAGGGTCAGACTTTACTTGTGCTGTAGGAAGGAAATGAGCGGGTGAGGAATTCCAGGCCAAGCAGATGCAGCATGCTCAAAGGCCAGGAGAACAGGCTCCTAGTTCTCAGGGAACTTGAGACATCAGGGTTGACTAATCCTAATGTATGTGGCAGATGGACAGAGACAAGGCCTACAATGTATCAATCAAGCTAAGAAGGGACTTGAGTGATTAGGCTAGAGAATACTTTGCAGAAAATAAGTCACTGAACATGGAAGGGACATGCTGGATCTGGGCTTGGAGAAGATGGCTTTGATTGTTGTGTATGGAACCAACTGGAGGATGAAGATGGAAATTCCATATAATCTCGCCATCCTACTCCCGAGTATTTACCCAAAAGATACAGAAACACTCATCCACAGAGCTATCTTATCCCCATGTTTATTGCAGCCCTATTCATAGTAGCTAAGAACTAGAAAATACCTAAGTGCCCAATGTCAGATGAAAGGATAAAAAAGATGTGGCACATATACACAGTGGAATACTACACAGCCCTGTCATTTGAATCAACATGGATGGAACTAAAGGGGATTATGTGAAGTGAAATAAATCAAAAGAAGAAAGATACCAGATGACCTCACTCATAGGTGGAATGCGAATAGACAAAACAAAGGAACAGACAAAATATAACCAGCACGTGGACATCTGCAACAGAACTGAGGAAATCAATAGGGAATGGGACAGGAGTAGTGGGGGAGGAGAGGACCGCACGAGAGACCGAACAGGACTGAGTTTGAAGACCGTGGGAGCAAGTGACTTGGGCAGCTTAGGTAGCTAAGATGCCATCCATGTCAAGTCCAAGGACTCAGACTCGAGAGCCAAGGCCGGAAAAAAATAAAAAGAGACAAATCAAATGTGCAGACAAAACAAAGACCAAGCCCTGGACACTGAAGACAGAACTGAGGTTACCAGAGGGGAAGGCAGTGGGGGATGGGAGGATAGACCTGCGGGGTCCAATGCACAGTGGTGCAGGGGTATCTGAAAAGTGCTGGTGGGAGCGGTGTTTGATGAAGAGTGAACCTACACATCTAAACTTACATTACTTTGTAAATCAGTTACCTCAGTTAAAAAAAAAAATACTAATGTAAACTCCATTTCTCTTCAAACCTCTTTGTCTTTGCACATGTTATGACCCCTGGTGAGGCCTTTCACTTGCTGCTTTTCCTAGCAAATCTTCCTCATCCTTGAAGAGCCAGTCTGAGAATGCCTCCTCTGGGAAGCCTCCCCTGGTTGCCCCAGGCAGAATGAGCTGCCCCTTTTTCATGTCACTGTGGTACTGGGTACATTGCCCAGTCTAACTCCTGACATAATATGTCGTGAGTGTTGCTTTCTGTGACTGTTTCCTCCCAGGCTGATCTAGATCTTTGTTTTCTCTTTATCCTCAGTGTCAGACATGGAGGCTGAGTGAATAATTGACTAAACCCCTTACCAAGCCCTTTAAATGAAACTGGCATAAAGGAAACGTGTCCAGTCTCTCTGAGGGAGTCACATTGACCTGGGGAGAACAAGGCCTCCGGAGTCAGAAAGACCTAGTTCGTACCTGACTCTGACATTTATTTGCTGTGTGACATTAAGCAAGTGACTTGACCTCTCTAAACCTCCATTTTTTTCTGCAAAATCTTGTGGTCTTAGCAATGATTCCAATGATAAGTATACAAAGTGCCTAGAACAGGACTGAACCAGAAGCAGCCAGGCCTCCTTCTTCCCATTGGTCCACTTGTGTGGAGCCAGGGGAGGGGACTATAAGTCATCACTGACACTAGGGACTCTCACTCACTCACTGGCTCTCCCACAGCTCTAGACAGGATCTCAGGCGAATGCCAACGAAGCTTTCAAGAGCTCAGGAAGGGAATGAGCATTGGAAGGGAGAAGGAGGGGACTTGGGCCACTCAGCTTAACATGTGGGCATGGTTCCCTGATGGATCAAGGCAGCAGCAGGCCCAGGCCCAGCACTCAGCAGTGGGTCCGGTAGAGGCTATAAATATTCACGAAGACGAGAAGAATTCTGCCACTTGAATCTCCCTGCCTCTGCCCTGAATAATATTCAGCTCCCTCCCTCACACTGCCCTGCCTTCCCACCCTATCTGGAAACATTTGCAGCTTCTGGGGAACCCTGCCAAAGGGCTTCCACCATCAGCTGGACTGTCAGAGGAGAGGGACCACTGAGATCTGGACAGAGGGAAGTAGGTGCTTCTTACTTCCCAATGCAGACTATGGTTTGGGAAGTCGGTTTTACCACTCAGCATAGCCCCTAACATTTGTGGTGCCATTTGGGGTCGAGTATGAATGTCTAAATATTTATAAGCTGTAAATCAATTCCTTCCAGGTTCAAGCACATGTCCCGCACCAGCAGCTTTGCACAGGTCCGCAAGCATGGAGGGGCATTCACCCACAGAGCAGAGGCGACCAGTGCGGGGCAGGAAAGGCAGGGTCCAAGTGGGCACTCCCCCTTGAATCTAAGGACACCTTGCTGTGTGGAGAGGGTTTACCTGGAGGGGAGCCAGAGCCAGCCCACCAAGTGCAGGGCCCTGGGCATCATTTCCTAGTTAAGTGTCCAAGTACTTCGTACCCACGATCACATCCCCTCCTCAAATCAGCCTGGCAAGGTAAGTTTTACAAAATGTCCACTTTTCAGAGAAGGAAGTGAGGTCACTAGAGGAAACAGACTTGCGCACAGTTACAACACCTAGAAATGGCAGACAGGATTTTGAATGCCGACACCTCTCATGTCTCCCCTAGGGCAGGCTGTGGCCCAACTGGAAGCAAATCACTCCTTTCTCAGCTGCCCACTCAGAGACCTGTCCTACATTCTGAGAACAAGAGTTTCAGATGCTGTGAGCTCCCAGGAAATGATGCCTTTGACCTGGGGACCTGCTTTGCTCCCCAAAGTCAGGAATTTAATGGGGCAAAGAGAGAGGAGGCTCTTGTCTCTGTCCCTGTCTCTTCTGCCAGGCAGCGCTGGAGCTGAAATCAAACCCTTGTTCAAAAATTAAACTCACCCCATGACTCTGAGTCTGTTTTCTTATGGATAAATTGAAGGTTTAAAAATGGGCCTGCTGCACCTTGGTGGCTCAGGCATTAAGTGAGCGACCTAAGCATCGTCCACAGAAAACCTGAGGACACAGGTTCGCTACCCAGGGCCAGGGAAAAACCAAAATGAACAAATAATTTTTTAATGCTTCTTTCTCTTCTCTCTTCCTTCCTGACTGCCTTCCTTCCTCTTTAAAAAATATATAGGTCTGGGCACACCCTGGTGGAGTAGTGGTTAGGTCAATTGCCTTGAAAGGAGCACAGGCCACATATCCCTGGATTCGAGTCCTGGATCTGGGGGGAAATAATCAACGTGAACAACTTAATACAGATAAAATGAAATGTTTCTTCTTCCTCTCTTGTCCTGCCTGCCTGCCTACTTGCCTTAATTCTGGCCTGAACTTCTACTTAAATATATATGTATATATATATATATATGTGTGTGCGTGTGTGTGTGTGTGTATAAATATATGTATGTATGTGTGTATAAATATATATATATATATACCCATGAGAAAAGGAAATTAAGAAAACAATCTCATTTACAATATCACCAAAAAGAATAAAATACTGAGGAATAAACTTAACAAAGGAGGCAAAAGACTTGTACACTGAAAGCTACAAGATATTGCTGAAAAGAATGAAAGAAGACACAAATAAATGGAAAAACATTATTTTCATGGCTTAAAAGACTTAATAATTTTTAAGTGTCCACACTACCCAAAATGATCTAGAGAATCAATGTCCTATGGAAATTCAATGGCATTTCTTGAAAAAATAGAAAGAGTCAGACTGAATTCATACGTAATTTCAAAAGACCCCAAATAGCAAAAACAAAACAAAACAAACATGATGCCTCATACTTCTTGATTTCAAAACATTTACAAAGTTCAGTAATCAAAACACTATGGTATTGGCATAAAGGCAGACATACAAACCAATGGAACAGAATAGAGTCCAGAAATAAACTTTCACATGTATGGTCAAATTATCTTTGACCAGGATCCAAGACTACACAATGGGAAAAGGACAGTCTCCTTTAACACTGGTATTGAAAAAATAGGTTAGTCACATGCAAATGAATGAAGAACCTTTATCTTCATTATATTGCAGTAAGCAATGATTACTTGGGTATGACTCCAAAAGCACAAGTAATAAATAAAAATAAAACCAGATACATGACTATGCCAAACTTTGAAACTTCTGTATAGCAAAGGAAACTACCAACAGAGTAAAAAGACAGCCTACAAAATGGAAGAAAATATTTGCAAACCATGTATTGGATTAAGATTAAAGTTCAGAATATATAAAGAACTCTTTAATTTTTTTAAAGGAAAGGTGCAGGTAGGATTGAAGACCAGTAAGGCAGGCAGGAAGAGAAAGCAGGAAGAAACTTCTTTTTTATTTTATTTAGTTGTTCATCATTGGTTATTTCCCCGGCCTCAGATCATGAACTGGGACCGTGGGATATATTTGGACTGTGCCTGGTTTAAACTGCTGGACCACCAGGGCATGCCACAACTCAACAATGTTTAAGAACTGATTTAAAAATGGGAAAAGGTGGGCACACTCAGGTGGAGTAGTGATTTGGTTCACTGCCATCAGCCAAAACGCAGTCCACAAACCTGGGTTTGTTTGGGGCCAGGATAAGCAACCAAGATGAACAGCTAAATAAAATAAATCAAGGGCTTCTTCTTTTCTCTTCCTGCTGCCTGCCTCTGCTCGCTTTCATTCCTGCTTACACTTTTTCTTAAAAAAAAAAAAAAATATGGGCAAAGGACTTGGATAGACATTTTTCCAAAGAAGATACCTGAATGACCAACAATCATGCAAAAAGATGCTCCACATTTAACCGTCCAGGAAAATGCAAATCAAAACCACAATCAGATACCACTTTATACACATTAAGATGACAACTATCAAAAAAGCAGAATATAGTGAGTGCTGGTGAAGATGTGGAGAAATGGGAACACTTGTCCCTTATTGGTAGAATATAAAATGGTATAATCCCTATGACAATAAACATGAAGGTTCCTCAAAAAATTAAAAGTAAAACCATTTTAGAAATCTCACTTCTGGGTATATTTCCAAGAGACTTGAAACAGGATCTTAAAGAGACATTTGCACGCCCATGTTCACAGCTGCACTATTCACAAGAGCCACGAGATGGAAGCTGCCCACATGTTTATTGACAGATGAATGAATAAACAAAACGTGGTGAATATGGATTGTGGCATACTATGCAACCCTAAAAAGGAAGGAGAGTCTGTCATATGCTACAACATGGGTAAAACCTAAGGATATTAGTAAATGAAATAAGTCGATCACAAAAAGACAAACACTATATGACTCCATGAATGTGAGGTGTCTAAATAATGAAACTCAGGAAGTAGAGTGATGGTTGCCAGGATTTAGTGGAGAAGCAGTGGGTATAGAGTTTCAATCATGAAGATGGAGAAGTTCTAGATATCTGTAGTACATCAGTGCACACATGGTTAACAATGTCATAATGCACACTTAAAAATTGCTGAGATAATAAATTCATCTAATGTGGTTTTTGCAAGAATAAAAAATTAAGTTAAAAATGGGCCTATGAAATAGCAGATTTAGAATACATTGTATCTTTTTAACTTGGAATCACATGGCTCAGCTTTTTGATTAATCGCTCTGCCACCCTTGGTAAAATCGCTTTCCTTCTCTGGGCTTCATCTGTAAAAAAGGGACTGTAAAATACCTTATGGCATCTTTGTGAGCCACCAATGAGAGAGCAGACACAAAGTTTTGGAAAGGTCAGTGGCTAAAATTAGACTCTGGAGACAGACAAACCTCAGTTCAAATCCTGTCACTTTCTAGCTTCAAGGCCATGGTTAAGGTCTTTCCATATACACAGAGCTGGTACTATCTCAAGTACTTACCTCCCCAGAGTGGTGGAAGATTCCATGAGTAATGGTTTATAGTGCATAGCACGATTCAAGGTGCTCACAATCAACAGCTCTAAGAAGCTCTGCCTACGTGAAATTAAGACAATCTGCTGATTCTGTCAAATTTGTTTCTCAAAAATGCATCCACTGCCAACTGCTCACATCAAGCTCATCTCCACTGCAGCTGCCTACATGAGACTGCCAGGTGTGTCATTAACCCTGAATGCCCCTGGGAGCCAATCGCATCCTTGTATGGCAGCAGGGATAAGTTGGCAAAATGTTACCAGCCAATTCTTATCAAAGACAATTTAACCTTCATGAATCTCTGTTTAACTCCCTCCGTTAAAAAAAAAAACAAAAAACTTAAAGTGTTATTGTCAGGATTAAATAGAAAATGCCTGGTTCAAAACAAGAGCTGCTGAACATTGGCTGTTGTTAGTCTTAACTCCTCTGCCCCAGAAAGAATTAGAGTTTCCACCTCTGGTTCCCATAACATGACATATAGTGCATTATGTGAGCTGTTGATTTCTCTTTCCTTCTGGGTGGGGAACTCCCGGAGTGCCAGCACCAATACGCAACTGTAATCAAAAACATTCCTGGGATCCCCTCTTTCTGGTCCAGAAGACACTTGCACAAGTGGAAGTCAAAACAAAACTGGCCTATTTGTGTGAAGAAACCATGTAAGAATGTGCTAGTTTGAATAAGCAGACATCTCCCACCCCACCTGCCAGTGTGAAGAGAGAAGCCTTTCTGAATCCTCCCTCACATTACATTTTTAATCAGCCTGTACTTGCCTCTCTTGATCTCCAGATAATACACAGAGCCAAAGTGTCTGAGCACAACCATTTTTGTAACTTTCCTCATAAAGTGCATGCAGATCAGACCACTCACGCAAGAGCCTTTGCTGTAGAAAGCCCACTCAGGTCCATACAGTAGGCAGTCTACACAGTGCCCTCCGTCTCTGACTGGACTGTTTCTGGGTTTGAATTCTCAAATTGATGAGCTGATACACTCTTCACTCAATTTCATAATTTCTGGGATCTCTGTACTCCAGTTATCATAACACATGACTTCCTACACAGCAAACATTCAAGAACAGCTAATAAATAGATATTCACAAATGCACAGTCACATTGTCCTTTACCCTTCACTTCCAAAGACTCACCCTCCGCCTTCAGTCACTTCCAGCCTTCAGATACCATAAGACCCCTAAACCTCATAGTTTAATCATGCTACTTCTGAAAGTTCTAGTTTTCACACATCAATAAAATGGGAATTATATCAACAGTGACCTCACAGGAGAACCGAGGTTGAAGGGAAATAAACCTCTCATGCTTGGCATAACGAGTAGTTTTCTCAATAACTGAGTTACTTTTTATTCTGATTTCCTTTGTGGCTTGACTTTTGTGCTCATCCTGTCATTGCTGACCATACCCTCTCAGGATTCTCATCATGAAGTTGTTTCATTGCCATTTATCCAAGAAGCAGAAGGATTTGAGGGGCAAATGAAGAGAGAAAGTAGCCTGGAGAATTCTGCAATGGGATCCCCAAAGTTTTAAGTACACTGAGTCTAGTACTATCCTGGGTATATTTAATGGTGAATGAATGGAGCTCCTTGTCTGGGGAGAGGTCAAGAACAGAGGTCCTAGAGATGGGGCTCTCCTAGTACCAGTGAGAATTCCCCAATTTTTCTTTTCGCTGGGAGCCCCACACTGACCCCAGGTATGTGTGTTATGTTGATGAGACTGTTTCTGTTTCTGCTCCAGCTTAGGACATTCCTGTAGAACTGGGGGACTCTAAACCTGATCCAGGTCTGTCATTCTCCTCCCAGATACCCAGATGTTTCCTGAAAGTTTTCTCCTCCACTCCTTGTTTCCTGAAAGTCAGCCAGGGTGCAGAAGAGGGAGTAGGGAGAGGTTTCCTCCACTGGGCTTCCCATCACTGGGCACACTCCTCTGTTACACCAGGAGTCTTCCCGACATGGGAACTCCTGATTTCTGCTTCTACCTCATGGCCAGCCACAGGGACCATTCCAATGGAAAACACAGGGTACAGGACACATGTTCAAGGGTCACACAGATCCAGACTGCGTCTGACTCTGTTCCTTTCTAGCTCATCTTTGGCTCTTGAAGCGCCCCTTTCTTCATTTGCAAAATGGTAATAATAAACCCTTCCTCAGCAGCTAGTTGTAAAAGCAAAATGAAGTATTCTATGTCCAATGTATGGCTCAATAGATGCGAATCCCCCTCCAATCCCTCCAAACCCTTCAACCTTTCCGCCTTACAAAATATTTGTTGAGTGAATAAATCAGCAAGCAGACAAATCATGCATCAAACCAGCCATGACTCCTTTGCAAAATGTTGGAGTGATAAAGGGTGTGGCAATTGGTAATGAGTTTGAGAAATCACAGGAATTGGGATCAAAGGAATCTGGGCTATGGCTTCAGACACCCACCCTCTAGAGTTTCTTCCCAGCTCTGAGCCTGGGCTCTTTATCTGCAAAATGAGGTGTCCCGCCCATCTCAAGTGTTGTTGTGAAAGGGAAATAAGATGTTGGAGTGATAAAGGGTGGGGTAAATGGTAATGGCTTGGTAAATTGAAATGGACAGGATTTATACTAATTTCTGATATGCCCATCAAGTAGCTGAGCTCAAATCCAAACCTGGGGCCCTGAGGGCTCCTGCAAAGCTAAGGAGATGGACAGGGAGTTGCTGAGTGGTGATTTTCCCTTTAAATCTCTCTCTCTCTCTCTCTCTCTCTCTCTCTCTCTCTCTCCCCCCCCCACCCCTCTCTCCCTCCCCTCCAAACCAGGCTGATCTCTCAGGACCCATCAGGCTATAAATCATCTATCAGCCCACCCGGGGCCTTCCTGAGGGGTTGGAACCAGTATGGGAAAGAAGAAGCACTGACCATCTCAAGATCTCAAGCAGGCTTTGTTCACAGACCTGGCAGGGGAAGAGGCTGCTTCTCTGGAAAGGTCTTCCTATCTAATAGGACAGACAGGACCCCAGCCACTCACCACACCCCACCAACACCAATCAGGGGCTGAAGCTCAGTGCTGGAGGCACATCTTGTCAATAATGCCAAGGACTCCGTTACCCAAACCTTTGTAGGGCAGATGGAGAACCTGAAACCCAGAGAAGAGAGAAGACTGGCCCCAAGTGACAGCGGTATTGGTGGCAGAGCTGGGACCAGATGCTGGGCCATTGACTCACTGTCCAATGTTGCTTAACGTTAAACATTCTACTGTATCATTCATCTTTTCAATTCATATTCTCAGATTATACTGCACACCAAACTCTGTGCGAAGAGTAAGTCTAAACAATGTCCACAACAAATTCTTCATCCTCAGGCACTTACAGTAAGAATTACAGTGGCAGCAGCCACACGGGCTCACAGGTATGTGACACCTTACACTTCCAAAGCACTTGCCACTCCGCCTCTTACTTCATCCTCCCAATAAACCCAAAATGTCAGTTCCTTAAACCCCAGTTGTAAAGGAGGAACGTGAGATTCCTGTATTACCCAAGGTCTTTTCTTACAGCGAGAGGTGAAATCAGAATCCTGGGTGCCCAGCTCTGAGCTGGCTTCTTCCTTAGCTGGCCTGCTGGTACCTAAAGGCAGGGACATCGGTTTCTCCTGTTTCCTTAGCATCCCCATGCCACAAACTCCAAACACCCGGAACACAGCTTTGTTTCAGCCAGAGCTACCAAATGCTGGGGGAATCACCTGCTTCCCTGAGCCTTCCCAGATGAGCGATTATTTGGGTGCCATCCCTGAGTTACCAAGCGCACATCTGAACCTCCTGCCAGGACAGGGGGTACCAGTCTGTGCTCTGTTTCTGTCACCTAGGACCTGGTGGGGAAAACTGGTTGTGGGACAAGCTCTGGGTACCAAAAACCTGATGATCTTCCCTACCCGCAGGAGAACCTACCATCGAGTGGGTTCCCAACTGCCCAGCCCTGTCAGACCCTTTAGTCACACCCACCCCCTGACTCTGACGATCCTATAAGGAGATGGCATTATCCTCACTGGAGGATTCAGGAAACTGAGGCTCAGAGAGAGGTTGTGCAATTGACCAAGGTCACACAGCTGGTACAATAGGTGACATTTAGCTCCCTAAGGTCTACGTAGCCCCGTTTATCACCATTACCATCGCCCAGTGAGGTCTCTGAGGTCACTTCAGCATGGCCTTGGCCTCAGAGACCAGAGAGAAGACCAGGATTCCCCGGGGAAGTTAGGTCAAGAGGAATTGTTTCTAAACATGAGCCTCTGGGCCTGAGGAAGATGAAACAGACCCTTAAAAACAGAACCACCCACTTGTCTAGGTGCCACTGAAGGGCATGACCTTGGTCGCAGAGGACGTTCTCCTGTGTCTTCCCAGTGCCCACCCAGGGCTGTGACCCTCTTCTTACCTGTGCCAGAAGCAGCTGCTGGAGATGTGAATCTGCTGCAGACCCAGCCTCTGTGCTGTCTGGAAATTGCAGAAGTGAGGAAACAGACCACACCACTGCCAAGTCACCACCAGGAGGAAATGCCGTGGCCCCAGGGCCCCTCCAACAGAAGCTACAGGAATCTCAAGGTTGGGTTACCCCGGTCTGGGGCACCGCTTAGAGGTTTTTTACAGAGCATGGGCAGGGC